>JAJJMA010133500.1:0-25016 GCA_023529015.1 Papaver nudicaule
TATCCGTTGTAACATATTCACTAAAAGCTTTGAATCACATTCTACCGATAAGAATTGATACACCAAAGGAATTACCAAGTCCAAGCCCAATAATACCGCCCAATTCTGCCACAATAAGGGCTGATGCCCTTCCCAAAGGGACCGAAAGTTCAGCCAGCACTGCCCATACAGCGTCACGAACTATCGTTGGTCCAGGTTCAACTTAATAGCACCATCAGTGTTCAAAGTAATCCAAGGCTCTTGTAGTAGCATCCAACTAACAAATTATTCTCGCAACTCTTGTTCTTGTCACTGTGGCTGTTGATGCTCATAAACCATGAAGAAAATAATTGAATACATAATTCAATATTTATTACAATAAATTGGTATAATTCTTCTTTTTTTTCTTATTTATTGATGGGCTAGTTTTTGATTCAAAAGTAAATTACTCTCACGGTGTCATTGTGTCCTACCTTGGAAAAATTATTTGTTTGTGTGATGCACGGGCAGTTTTGTTAAATGGTTTCTTTTTGCTGACAATGAATTTTTATGGTCCACTTATAATCTATTGTCTACCGGAACTTAATTGAATTTGTCTGAAGATGATTTGCGGGTACTACTAAGTAAAATATTTACCACATGAATTAGTGAATTGTGGTGCTAAACAAAAAGTTACCATCTTACCCGGTAGAAACATGGTTACTATCTCATAAATCGTGAATATAAAAGATACAAGAGAGTACAACATTATATAGTTGTGATGAACCGACACTCTGTTACCCGACAGTTACAACCGACTAAATCAAACACGTACACGTGTAGGACACTATCAGACGGTAAGTGCAAACATAGTGTAAAGAACTCAGTTCATAATAGTTGTATCATTACCCCTCCTCAAGTTGAACTGGTTTAAGGAATAAACCTTGAACTTGTGCTTGAGAAAATCAAATTGTGGCCCATGCAGACTCTTAGTAAAAACATTAGCCAGTTGATCCAGTTTGAAGATATAAGAAACTGACACAGTCTAGTCTTGAACCAGATCCCTAATAACGAAAATCAATGGCCAGATGTTTCATCTTTCTATGAAACATTGGATTAGAAGGTAGAGAAAAATCCTTGATAAAATGGAAATCAATAGCCAGATGTTCATCTTGCTATGAAACATTGGATTAAAAGGTAGAGACAAAGAGCTGATATTATCACAGTAAATGGTTAGAGGAATACGCAGAAATATGTAGAAATATGTGAAGATCCCTTAAAAGCTTGCAGATTCAGACAACTTCTGCAGCAGTATTAGCTAAAGACCTATACTTAGCCTCGGTGGAAGACCTTGCAACTGTAGTTTGCTTCTTAGCAGCCCAAGAAACTGGAACAAAGAAGATACAATAACCACTTGTAGATTTCCTATCATCTGGTGAGTCTGCTCAGTCTGCATCACTGTAACTGTTAGGGCATTGTCCGGTCAAACCCACTAGCGTTGGTATGTCAAGCTAGTTGTCAGTTTTAGGTGTCAAAACTCAATTCTTGATTTAGCCTACTAGAGTTTAGATTTCGGAATTGGGATATAGACAAAGTAGTAGAGACCTTGAAGACGAAGACTGTGAAGACAAAGAAGACATCAATTATTCTTCATCGATAAAAGGTTAGTAGGAGTTATGACTTTATGGATATTCTTATATTCTACTTTCTCTATTCTTTCGAAATATAGTCGACTACTTTAGTAGTGATAATAGCGATTGAGATCGTATTCTTGTTGTAACATGGCCTTGTGTCATGACCAGTGTTTGATCCCACGAATACTGTGAATACAAGAATGTATGAGATAGATTCGACGCCATATGTCCATTGCAATGGTTTGCTTGCAAACTGTTAGTTGGATATGGATGAATCTAAAGGAGTACTCTTGAGCAAAGAGTCTGTGGATCACAGCTGAGGACGTTCTCACGTCTAAGTTCTGGCTCAGCCCAGTACTTCCAGCGGAATCCAGATTTGACGAAATCTGACATGTGGACGGTTCCCGAACCAGTTCGCAAACCAGAAACTCGGAATTCTTCTGAGTTCGAATGGCTGAACATTTCGCGAACCAGTACGCGAACCTGAATGTCGGTCATTCTCCCCGGTGTCGGATTTAGTGAATATTCTCCTAGAATTTCACTCTGAGTCAAATTCCAAAACTCCTTTATCTCTTAGATGGACTTGGTTATACAGAATATCTTTTGTGTTCCATCTAACGATCCTCAATGAGTCAATAAGATAAGATTATCTCTGGTCTGTTGGATTTCTATCTTGAAGTGTTTTTGAGCTAACAAAACACTTGGCAGATAACTCTAAAAAGAATTCCAATTGAGATTAATCTCTATTACTTGGTTGCCAAGTTTAGGGTTTCCCTAACTTGTGGGACAAGTAATTGATTGCTTTAATCCAAAGCAACCTATCTTATTGAGTGCTATAAATAGAGGTGTCTACGTACAAATACCGCAAGCATCAAGCATACGTGAAGGTCCTTAGGGAAGGTAGCGTAAACTCTTTTCACTTCGGTGAATGCTTGTTGTGGTATAGTCATCCTCTATAGGTTGCAGCTCCTCTGGGAACTCCCTACGACTATAAAGACTTCTCTTGAGAGTTGGGAAGCACAGGTAGATTGATCCCTTTGTGGTTGATCAGATTAACCTGTAACCTCAGTAACCTATCTTAGTTCTTGTCTATTCTAAAGTCCGTCTCTTCTGTTATACGGTTATTCAAGAACTAGTTAAGTTACGTAAAGGTTGGAAAGGTAGCAACGTACGGCTGCACTCGGTGTTGTAAGACCTAGTTGGCTCCAGTTATACAAGTTCCTTAAGTGGTTCTTCGTGCATAACTGAGGTAGATTCGAATTGGGCATTGCTTACTTGGTTTGCATGTCAGCCCCGGTTCAAGAAGTAGATTTCCGTATGACCTGGATTTAACAATCTGAAGGAAGTCATCTTATGTATGGTAAACTGATAGAGGACAGTTACACCATACGTCAACAGTTTGGTTGAAAAGCCAGTATTGCTGACACAAGCCTTTGACAGCGGTCAAAGCAACTTCTATGCCTGTAAAGGACGTCAGCTGGGGGAATCAAGTGCGTGACGATCTGTGGGGGATCTAGAGACGTAAGGAAGGGGACAGTAGCCAATTCGCTTGGAGGGCTTGAGTTGGTCTCTGCTACATCCCAGACCGAAGTCTTATAGTAGGCTAGTGTTTGTAGTCAGTTTGTACTGGGCGGTGTTCAAACTGGACGAGGTCCCGAGGTTTTTCTGCAAGGCAGTTTCCTCGTTAAAAAAATCTCTGGTGTCTTGTGTGCTTTTACTTTCCGCATTATAACTCTGATTTATAATTAAAGCACCAAGTAGTACGTTATTGCATAACTGTCGAGTTGACTCCAAAGTAATCTTTGTCGAGGTCTAACAACTCCAGTTATAAGTTTGGATATTGATTTTTGAGATCGTCCAGACTTAAACCATAAGACTCACGAGCCAAAACGAAAAGTTGGTAGTATTTCGGTACCTCTTCTTTTTCAGTAACCTTGAAGAGCAGCAATACATTTTTGAAAGTACACACCATAGTCAAGTGTACCTTTGATAAATCTGAGAATCCTTTTAGTTGCAGTGAGATGGACAGGTCATAAACTGACAAACCTGGTGAACATCATAGTTGATTTATGGTATAGTCCATGTAAGATATTGAAGTGCACCCACCAATGATTTGTACTCAGTAGGATCAAAGAGTGGTTCACCATCATTTTTTTTCTTCTTAATTTCACTTTTTCAGCAGCTAGTGTTGAACATGGTTTTACTCCCATCATATTTTCTTGGTGAGAAACTTAATAGTATACTTAGTTTGACTAAGAAATAATTCTTCTGAATTTCTTTTAACCAGAAAACCCAAGAAATAGTGCAGTTTCTCCTAGATGTTTAATTGGAAATTGAGTACTTAGAGAGGTTATCACAACCTGACAACGTGCTTTAGAGTTACCAGTTATCAAATTATCTTCCACATAAACCAAACTGTAATTCTTTTGCCTTCTCTGCTCATAAATATAAATGTATCAACAGTAGAAGACTGAAAACCAAGAGTAAGTAATGCTGAATAAAGTTTTTCATACCAGGCTCTAGGAGCTTGTTTTAAACCATAAATGAACTTGTGAAGTTTGCAAACATACTCAGGGTGTTTTTTATCTATAAACCTATGGGGTTGAGTCATGTTGACTTCCTATTGCAAATCACCATCAAGAAAAGCATTACTGATCTCAATTGGTTATATTTTCCAATCAAAATGCACTTCTGGAGAAAAAAAATAATCTTTCTAGTTGTTGGTTTGGAAACTTATGCGTCTCAGTATAATATTTTCCTGGAAGCTGATGAAAACCTGACTACCACTCTGGATTTACAGACATCAAGATTACCATCAGAAAGAGCTCTGGTATTGAAGACCCATTTGCAGCCGATAAAAGTAGCAACAGGAGGAGGACGGACTTTAGTCCAAGTATTTTCTTTTTCTGAAGCAGTATATTCTCTAGGCATAGAGTATCTCCATATAGGAATCTTGTTGGCTTGAGAAAAAATAATAGGAGCCACGGGTAGAGTTCGACAGAGTAAAGCTTAAAAAAAAAGAATATTTGGTACAAATAAGGATTTGGGATTGAAAATACCTGGTTTTCCTCTAGTCTGCATTGTGTGATCATTAATAACAATTGTATAGGAGAGGGAATAATGCCAGGTAAAGTGGTACAATGAGAAGTAGCAGTGGAAGCAGATTGAATAGTAGCTGTCTCAGATGTAGATAGAAAATAATAGTGGAGCAATATTTCCAGAGAAGTTTTTTTTTTTGTTTTGATCGATATTTCCAGAGAAATTAACTGAATGGAAAAGTTTTCTCATCAGAAGTATCAAGAAAAACATAACACAACATATGGCTTTAACCAAGGGTAACAAGCACAACCAAACACTCTGAGAAAATGTAGTCAGGTTGCCGATGAAAATAAATTTTCATAAGGTGATATAAATTGGATTGACCTTGTGGGCAACCTACTGATTATAAATATGGTTGAGGAAAGCATCAACCTAATAAGAAGAAGGAATACCATCTTGAAGATATTCGTAAAGATGTTCTACTACTATCCAAAATGACTCTCCTACTACATTTTGTTCACTAATAAAAGGACAAGTAACTTCATCTATGATGCCATGAAGAGCAGTAAACTCAGTTAATTCCTTGTTAATAATTTCACCTCCCCCATCTTTCCAAATAGATTTAATAGAGCACTGCAATTGATTTTCAATCTGAGTTTTAATTGATATTCAAAAATGTAGTCTTGAAATCTGATTTGATAGTTAAAGGAAACAGCCAACAAAATTTAGAATAGTCATCAAGTGCAAAACCACTAACTGAAGTTACAGGTGAAGGACCCCAAAGATCCATATGCAACAGCTACAGAGGCTTAGTGGCATGATGACCAGATAAGGTAAAAGGTAGCTTGTGGCTTCTCCCTAAATGGCAATCCTTACAGGAAAAAGGGTTCTTTTATTATAATAGGTACATTCAGAGAGCTACATACTTTTTGCAGTGTTTGAAAAGATGGATGACCTAGTCTTGAATGCTGGATAGTAGGTGATATCTTCACAACAGTGAAAGTAGAAGGTAATCTGTAAAATGTATTGGATATAATTCACTCTTATGTGGCCTTTCCAAAATAATATTCCCAATTAGAAGATCCTTCACAACAAATCCAAAAGAAGAAAATATGATAGAACAGTTATTATCATTTGTAAACCTATAAACAGATAATAAATTATGTGAAGCATGAGGAACATGAAGTAAATATTCTAGCAGAAATCTGTTAGGTACGTGCAACAGATTGAATTGAATCACCAATATGAGATATATGCATGGTTGTTTGAATACAATCATTACCCTCATAGGAAGCAACATGATCAATCTGATAAACATCATTTGTAATATGGTTATTGGCTTCACTATTTGTATACCAAGGATTCTCACCAAAAATATTTGCAGCAGCTAACATATTATGAAGATTTGGTGGTGGTGACATATTTGAGAGGTGATATTTTCATCTGTAGTAAAGGATGGTGGGGAAGCACTTGAAGAAACTGAACCAGAATAACTAGATACTAAACCAGGTGAAAGAGATATAGGAGTGTAATGATGTTGAGTGTATGCACCTTTAGTTTTGTAAGGTTTTCTTCCTCTTTAATTAAGACTATGAGCACATCTAAAATTGGTATTTGGAGGGCGATACGAGGTTTACTTGAAAATTTACGAAATTGAGCCATGAAAGCCTTATTTTGAGTATCGGCTAAAACATATTGGTTATCTTTAGCAACTACAATTTATTCACTGAGAATTAAGTTGTAAAGATCATTGCTAGAGACAGGAGGATTACGAGTACAAAATTGTAACTCAGATTTCACTATATGGGATAGTCCTGCTACGACCATCATATTAACATATCTCCTAATTTCATTCATATAGGTAACAATAGATTGATTACCTAATGTTTGACCGAAGTTCCACCAAAAAAGTACGGAATCACTGAATCTGAGATTGTAAAGTTGATCGAGAGAATTGGAGTAGTATCATCATTTTTCCAGGCGGTGTTAAGCTTCATTAAGCACTTGATTTTTTCCTCTTGTGTTGAGAAACTTTCTTTAACATGGTCTTATACTATCAACAATGTCAGAAACTGTTAGAGCATTGCTCGGTTGAACCCACTGGAGTTGGTATGTCAAGTTAGTTTTCAAAACAAAATTCTTGGTTAAGTCTACAGTATCATTTCGGACTAGGATAGTTAAGGTATTCGAGACGAAGACCATTTCAGGATTGAAGTTCGGAGCTCGCACACTTGATATTTTTTGTCCTCTCGTCAAAAGGTTAGAAAGGTTCCATGGCTTCGTATTTACCAACTCTATCAATTTAATAGTCGATGATATTGTATATGGTGATCTTGAAGGATACAAAAACTAGTTCTCTTGGCACATAGGTTTTTCCATAGTGTACAATGCATAAGAATTAAGTGGGAATAGAGTTTTTTTTTTATAATTAATACACAACAACCTTGTGTTGTAGGAAAATTCCTGAACTCTGGCGTGACAGACATGAACACGTTCATATCGAGATTCAGAAACTCTTGAACTCCAACTGCCACAACATGAACGCGTTCACGTCTAGCCGAAAGAAAAACTTTCTTTAAGTTTTTTACCTGTTATGAACACGTTTATATAAGGGCTTTCAGAACTCATGTCCACTTTTTTAAGTCTTTCACGTTCACATATTTTCGCGAACCCATTTGCATGGTTTACTTGCTAAGCCATTGCCACATCCTTCACTTTGGCCAAGGCGAGTATTCTCACCACCTTAGGCTATTTTGCCAACGGGTTTGAAGAAGATTGAGTTGGACCTCCAAATAAGTTTATGCACTTTTCAAATTCGAGAACTTTCTTGAGCCTTACTCAAGGTTTCTTAACTTTCAAGCAGAGCCATCCTTGATAATCAAGATAAATAGATGACCTTCTGCAAAGATACAACTCAATCTTCTACACATCTTGTGTATCCTTGCATAAAGATTGGTCGTCATCGTGAAGCCTTTTTTTCTTAGGCTACGTCTATTAAAAGACTTCACTTGAGGATCGTGAAGCACATGTCGTATTTAATAGTCATGATCCCGTATCTTAGGTCGATTGTATTGATGCGGTAAACCAATCACTAAAGACCAAATTTTCTTATGGAAGCTTCGGACGACTGCACTCGGTGTTATAAGTCTTAGAAACTCCATAACGCAATTCAGGTCTTGTATCAAGTTCGTCATGCGTTACGTGGTAAAACTAGTTAGGCTGAATCAATAAGCCCTATATATTATATCGATTTTCATTAACTTTGACTTTAATTCTAAAGGAGATCATTTATCGTATTCTTTGTTGAAAGACAAATCGAGTACAACCAGGCATCGTGTTACAGGCACGGTAGCGCTAGTCTCTACGAAGGACTATGGAACAATTCCTAGGCATGTAAAGGACATCAGCTAGGGGAATCATGTGCGTAGGTTTCTGCGGGAACCAAGAGACGTAGGGGCATAACGGTGGATGAGTTGCTTGGAGAGTTAATTCAGTCTCGATACAAATTATTATAGATTTAAATAAAGGTATCGGTAAAGATTGTGTAAAACTTTTGTTTAGTTTTGTTGGGCTCTAGACATGTTGTCTATTGTGCTTCTTTTTTGTTGAAAAATGCTTTAGGCCCTTTGAAAAATCTGCACACCCTTCTACTCCTATGATTACCAAAATACCCTTTGTAGCAATTGTCCAAGTTATCCCTAGATTAGCAATAGAAATTACCATATTACCCTTTAGCTAATAACTATATATATAGTAAAAACTCCATATATTAATAACCTTGGAACATACAAAATTATTAATATATGGAGTTTATTAATATATGGAGGTATACCAAAAAAATTGATTTTTTTTACTAGTTCAATGTATGCAAATGTTATTGGATAACTGAGGAAGAAATAATTGATGGAACTAAACAAGAAGCGGAGGGGGAAGAGTCTTGAGGATGGTGGTATGGAGATACCACAAGTTTAATACCAAGAAGCTTTAAACATGCTCGATAAGTTGGAAATATTTTGGCTTCAACAAGAAGGTGCCCATGGCGAGGAGGTTTTACGTATCCGTAAGCTAAAAGATGCGGTAACAACCCAAAAAAATACATTTGTTTCTCAAACAACTATAGATAAATATTATAGTCCATCTTAAATTATGTTGTAACAAGATACTATACTTTCAATTTAATGTTGATTATTAATATATAGAGGTAAATTAGTTAAGGCGGGACTTGAAAAATGTATTGATATTAAAATGTGGAGTTTATTACTATTTGTAACTGGCCCAAATTGGGACTATGATTTTTTATTAATATATAGAGTTTATTAATATATGGAGTATCAATATATGGAGTTTTTACTGTATAACTAATCCAAAATCAAAAAACCTTGTTTTCTCCTCCATCTTAAAATTCATTCGGCTCTCACTCACCTTCTTCTTCTTCTCTTTTGTATCCAAAACTTAAACCGCAAATTCATCGTCAAATTCACCCTCAAATCATCGTAACTCGTCGTTTTACAGAAAAATGATTGTCGTGCGTTCAATATAGTATGACGAGGTCGAAATCACTTGTGGGTCGAGGTAACAAACAACCAAAACCCCCATCTAATCCGATTGAACCAACACTTGCGGAAGTTCTTCGTCAAAATCAAGTTGGGAGTCAAAAAGAGGATATGGGGGCGATTAGAAGGTAATTTTGTATACCCATTGCATCCTAGTTGTTGTTTTTTGTGTTTGTATGATGTACTATGTTGATTTGATTGTTGAATCGAAGGATTTTGTTGATTTTGAGCATGAGCAAAGCAATATTCGGCTCCCAAAAAAGCCTTGAATAGTAGCTGAATGTGCCTTGTTCTTGAGCACGAAGAACAATTCAGCCCCTAATTATTATTTTTTATTTGGAGCCGAATGCATATTCGGCTCTTAATTTATTTATTTTGGGGGCCGAATGTAACGGATTTAAAATTCAATTTGCAGATTTCTATTATGTAAAGACTGCGGCATCCAAATGTGTACTAACAATAGTGACATGTACGCCTGCCGTCTATTAATGGATTGACATGTATATTGGATACAGGTCTCTGATCCATGGTTCATATATTCAAGACCTTATCCATGGTTATTTCGAGCAACATCGTTTTGCATTTTTTTCATTTATGGAATTAACACTCTACCAAATTGGTATCTCCACTCCAGATTCAGCCCGACAAGCAAAGTGATCGACAATGAACAACAAAAAAAGATACGACCAAGAGATATATGACTTTGGAGTAGTATCGCCATTTTTCGTGAGCTTATCAACATTCGCATTGATCAATTTAGTTTCGTTTAGTTTTGAGATTGTGAAGATAATATTTAAAGATGGAAAACTAGAAGTGATGTCGGTTCAATTGTTTTTAAGTGGATTCGTGTTGGTGGTTCCGTGGCCTATTTATGAAGCTATGGTGTTGAGAAAAGATGGAGGAAGAATGCCTACAAGAGTGACTTTAATATCGTTGTTGAATACACTGCTTCTCTGTTACGGGGCTGGATTTGCGATGAAATGATGTCGGGTGACCTGGTGTGGTGTGAATCTGTAATGCCAATAATGTCGGGTGACCTGGTGTGGTGTGACCTGGTGTGGGCTGGATTTGCAATTGTTATCAGCTTTTGCTATTCTTATTTTGGTCTAGTACTTCAAACATTGGCGAATCCTACTATTTTCGGATAGATTGTCAAGCATTCAAGGTGAATCAATTGCTTTTTCTCTACCAATGAGGAAAAATTAACAAGGTCATTTAGGAGTAAAATGAAAGTATTTGCACCAAGTATTCACTGAAATCAACAAAGTTACTGCTAGGAGAAACCAACAAACTTATTACTTCCTAATTCCTAATTCTAATGATGATAATTCAAAGCCTTTTGGTTTCCTCATCTGATATCTGTCACTTTCTTCTTCTGAAAATCTCATGCAGTAGCCAATCAAAATTCCATAGCAGTTCCAAAGTAGGGGAAAATTCTTTAACATTCGGCTACCAAAATGGTTTGTCGAAAGAGCCGAATACATATTCGGTTGTTAATCTTGTTGGCCGAATTCACTCCTAAAAGTGCAATTCTTTTTAACCATTTTTTGACTCCTAACATTCAGCTTCCAACTTGGTTTGTCGAAAGAGCCGAATCCATATTCGGCTCTTAATATTGTTGGCCGAATGCATATTCGGCTGACATAGTTGTTGGTCGAATTCAACATTATGTTTCTATATAACCTTCACATTCGGTCTACAATATGGGCCGAATTGTTCTTAGTTTCAGACATTCGGCTATCTCATTAGGAGCCGAATGTGGCTCTGGTGAGACATAAAAATCTCACTTTTAGATCGATTGAGGCTATAAAAATGTGATTAAACATGTGTTTGAAGTATAGTTGTGTGCTAGTTGCATTGGGTTCATCATACAATGGCTCATCTTCAGGATTTGGGACATAAAATCCATCGAATCGTCATTTTCCTCTTGAGTTTTTGGTAGAGTGAAAACGTTCCTTTGCTACAAGAATTCTCCCATGTTCGGATCTCTCGCTGTGGGAACGAAGATCTTCGTAGCTTTCTTTCGTGGAGGTTCACCCTTGTAGTATCCACCAAACATCTCACGCAAATCACACCAAAAAACCCAAGTTTTCCTTTTTTTCCCTCTTTTTCTTCTTTCTCAACCCAAAAATCTGATTTTCTCTCTCTCTATAATTTATCTAAACACTAATCATATAGTTATATCTAATGATTATTATTAACACTAATGTAATAATTAGGCCTAAATGATATGTTGAGATTATTAGTCCCATATTGTATGGGCAATCTAAAATCCTGCAGTTAATAATTCTACGGGCTACTCCACTCATATCCAATTGGTTTTGAGTAGGATGCCCGCAGACTTTCACTTGGTATCAGAGCAAGGCATGTACGCAAAGATAGGCCCAACGGCCACCCGTACATAGGTCCACGTATAAGAGGCACCAAAAAAGAATGCCTTACACGTGAGGGGGCGTGTTGAGACTATTAGTCCCACATTTCACTTGGTATCAGAGCTAGGCATGTACGCAGAGATAGGCCCAACGGCCACCCGTACATAGGTCCACGTGTAAGAGGCACCAAAAAAGAGTGCCCTACATGTGAGGGGGCGTGTTGAGACTATTAGTCCCACATTTTATGGGCAATCTAAGATCCTGCAGTTAATAATCCTATGGGCCACTCCACTCATAGCCTATTGGTATTGAGTTGGATGTCCACATTTTAATATGGTATCAGAGCAGGTGATTTGTGACGAGTCTAAAATGACCGCACCTCTACTCCGCGTCACCCGATTATATGTCCACGTGTTAGACCCAACGAGGCTACACGTGAGGGGCGTGTTGAGATTATTAGTCCCATATTGTATGGGCAATCTAAGATCCTGCAGTTAATAATTCTACGGGCCACTCCACTCATTACCAATTGGTTTTGAGTTGGATGTCCGCAGACTTTAACATGATATAAAGGTAGTTTCGTATTTAAAAAAGTGTGGAAACTAAGTGGAGCACCAACATTACTTTTTGGAGGTCCGAATGAAGTGGATGAAGAATTTCCAAAGGTCCCAAAGCATTTTTCTTTTTGTTTCTTGTATTGGGTCTGGTCTGTTTTTCGAGGCTCTTTTTTTGGTTTGGTTGTTTTTTGGTTTTTAGTAGAAAAAATAAACGAGTGTCAATTGTGCATTTTCGTCAGTTGAAACAGAGAATTAGTGTGTTCTCACCCGATAGAGAAACACAAAACCAAAACTCTTTATTTATAGATGCAGAGTATTACAATATTTCCTATATTAGGAATACAAAGATATACAAATATATGACAGATTTACAAGGATATTACTTGCACAAGAAGGACTACAAAGAAGGTTCTGGAAACCGTGGTGTGACTTAATTAAATCACACCGATAATATCTCTAACACGCCCCCTCGATCTAAACGGATGGTCAACGACATTAAGCTTAGAGCGTAGAGTACAAAAATGATCTTTCGGAGTGGATTTCGTAAAGATGTCGGCTACTTGATCCTTAGACTACGAGACAAAACGAACATCAAGCTTGCCACCTTGAACTTTCTCCCGGACAAAATGATAATCAATTTCGATGTGTTTCATCCGACCATGAAAAATAGGATTCATCGTGAGATAAGTAACTCCCAAATTATCACACCAAAGAATGGGAGGAAATTGCACAGGAACCTGAAGTTATCGAAGAAGAGATTCAATCCACATTAACTCATAAGTAGCAATAGCTAAGCCACGAAACTCAGCTTCAGTACTCGACCTAGAAACTGTGCATTTCTTACGAGAACTCCAAGAGATTGGAACCAAGATAAACACAATATCCACTTGTAGAACAACGATCAATAGGATCACCATCCCAATCAGCATCAGTATATGCCGAAACATTAAGTTTCAGATTATGTACATGACGAAGAAGAATGTCAAACGTGGAAGCAATGTAGTTAATATCGTTTGTATCGGCCGATATTATCCCGATATATCGCGTATCGGCCTTTGACCTATAAGATACCCAAAATATCGCCTATACAAAGATTGGCCGATAAAATCGTTCGTATCGCCCGATACAGACCGATATATCGGTGTGACCGATACATGGATAAAATCAACAAGGGTAAATTTGTTTTTTTTTTTCTTCTAAATACCCTAATCATCTTTGTATTTTGTAGTTAGTATCCTTTGTCGCTTAGAGCGCCAATTGGTAAGAACTAAAATTAAATTCTTCATCTTAAACATTAATGCTTCTAAGTCTTAAACTGAAATTATTCATTGATTATCCTATCTCTAGGGGATTACATGGTGCTATTTAGTTACTAATTGTAGATTTTGATATCATATACCTTTTATATTCATCATTATTAATCTTATGAAAGTACTTAAACTAGTGAGCAATATAATACATAGATGAACTTGGAACAATTGAAATTGTGAGGTTGTTTATGTATCCCCGATTATATCCGATATTATCTTTTGTATAGGTGTATCAGCCTTAGCCGATACGATACCGATACACGATATTAACTACTTTGCGTGGAAGTATGATGCAAATATCGAAGTATACGCTTAACAAGAACTAAGTGAGCCTCTGTAGGTTTATGCATAAATTGACATACCTTATCAACTGCAAAAGCAATATCAAGCCTTGTCATAGAAAGATACTGGAGACCACCAACTAAACTCCTGTACGTAGTGACATCAGTCAATAACGGACTGACGACCGGATGAAGCTCAGTAGAAGTGCTAAATGGAGTGCTAATTGGTTTAGCTCCTTGCATGTTAGCACGAACAAGAATCTTCAACATAACGACGTTGTGAAAGAAACAACCCACCAGAAACTTGTGTGACCTCAATGCCAAGAAAAAATGAAAGAGCCAAGATCTTTGAGAGCAAACTCATTGTGAAGAGTATGTATAAGGGATTGCAGACATGACATAGAAGATCCCGTTAAAATTATGTCATCCACATAAACCAAAAGATAAATAATACCTTCAGCAGATTTTCGAATGAACAGTGAAGTGTCAAAAATAGAGACAACAAAACCAAGCTTCTGAAGAAAAGTGCTAAGACGAGTATACCAAGCACGAGGAGCCTGCTTAAGTCCATAAATAGATCTGTGCAATTTGCAGACATGATTCGGAAACTGCGGATCCATATAACCAGGTGGTTGTTTCATATAAACCTCTTCCGTAAGAAAGCCATTAAGAAAAGCATCTTGAACATCAAGTTGACGAATAGGCCAATTATAACACAATGCCAACGTCAAGATAATTCGAATAGTGCATGGCTTAATAACCAGACTAAAAGTCTCACCATAATCAAAACCCTCTCGTTGATGAAAACCTTTTGCAACAAGACGAGATTTGCGACGCTCAATAGTGCCATCAGCTAATCTTTTAACACGATATACCCATTTACAATCTATAATATTCGCGTTAAGAGGAGGTGGAACAATAAACTATGACCCATTTTTCATAACCGCGCAGTATTGTAAATCCATAGAAGTACGCCATTTAAGATCCTTGCTTGCCTGAGAAAAATATGTTGGCTCAAACAAATCATCAGTAACTTTAGCATGTTTCGAAGCTAAAATAACTTTTGGTTTAAAAATACCATCCTTCCTCGTGTAACCATAGAATGATCGTTAGTGATCGACGGTCTCGACGGTATAGCTAGTTGTACATAATCAATGTTCTGGACGTTATCAGCTGGCGATGAAAAATCAGGCGAGCTAATCCGTTGGTGCTCAGAACTACCAGAGTGCAGAGGAGAAGAACTGTCGCTAGAATTGTCACCATAACTGTCAGTACTTGTCGGTAAAATTAATTCACTGAATGAATCTTGACCTGTTGTGCTGATCGGTAAAACTTTGTTGAGATCAAAGGAAGCACGAGGTGAAACTATGGGTCTGTGAGTACTTGTCGCTGATGTGTTGTTGTCGAGAGGTGTTGTAGTGCTCCTGTTTAATGACTGTTCAGCTCCTGTGAAGGTGGGTGCAACGGTGATGTCAGCAGCAATAGTTAGTGGTTGAGCTGACAAGGTGCTTAAACTCAAGGTGTTGCCATCAGGTATTGTATAACGATGAGAACCACTGGCTAAAGTAGGCGACTGTGCAGTAGCGTCATCGGTACTTGAATTAAACCACCCACTTCGGTTTGAAACAATAGAGGCTGTAGAGTCCAAATGTGATAACACATCAGGAAAAATCGTAGAAGAGGAGGGTGAAGAAAATACCGGTAAGTGCGACTTTGGAGATGATAGCTTCGCAGGGGCAAATGGAAACTCTTCTTCAACAAAGACAACATCTCGAGACCAATAAATTTGACCCGTAGGTAAGTGAAGGCATTTGTAACCTTTACGATGATCACTATAGCCTAAGAAAACACAAGGAGAGAAGCGAGGTTCCAATTTTGTGCGACCATAGGGACGTAGATGAGGAAAATAAAGACAACCAAACGTACGCAGCGATAAATAATCATGTACACGATTCAAGAGCAACTCATATATAGGGGGATTTAGAACCAGTTGGGACCGAAGACACTCTATTCATAAGAAAAGTAGTTGTAAAGAAAGCATCGTACCAAAAGGATAAAGGAACAGGTGCTAAGGAGAGTAATGTAAGACCACACATGACGATGTCTTCGTTCTACTAACCCATTTTGTGATGATGTATGAGGACAAGAAAAACGATGAAGAGTACCATTGGATTGCAATATTTTGGTAAATTTTCTATATTCACCACCATTATCAGACTGAAACACTTTTATTTTAGTGTTGAATAGATTATCTACATGCTTAGAGAAATCAAAAAAAAATTTGTAATGCATCAGATTTAGCATGCATAGGAAAAATCCATGTAAAACGACTAAAGGCATCAACAAATAATGCATAGGAGTATGTAATAACGGTAACCTTCATTAGATAAAACAGGAGCAGGTCCCCAAACATCTGACACAATCAAATCTAAAGGATGACGATAAACCATAGTACTCGAATTAAATGGTAACTTGTGACTCTTGTTCGCTAAACAAGAGGAACAAAAAGAAAACTTAGAGCTAATAACCGGTAGATGTTAACGATTGACCACAGCTTGAACAGTACGAAGCATGGGATGCCCCAAACGTTGATGCCATGTCTGAATAAAAGCACGTTCTCCCACAAAAGCTTTAGGAGATACGTATTGAAGCTTGTAGAGTCCATTATTTAGCCGTCCCCGAAGTGCTACCATCCCCGTAAAACGATCCTTAACAAGACAAGAGTCACCAGAAAATTTAAAAATCACATCATTATCACGACAAAATTGAGAGATTGATAAGAGATTCTGAGACAGATGCGGAGCGTGAAGGACATTAGAGAGAACAAACTTATGAGTTGGAGTTTGTAAAATAGCGTTACCAGTATTAGAGATAGACAGATTAGCACCACTAGCAGTTCGAACCTGATCAGGACCAGTATACTCACAATGAGTCTGAAGATTACCCAAATTATTCGTCATATGATTAGTTGCACCACTGTCGAGTAGCCAGTCATAAGTGTAAACAGGGTTTTAACTTGCCATATATGCAGCACGAGGTCCAGAATATGAAGAATTATTTCTACCTCCTCTTCTGCCACCAGTATTTTGTTGTGGACGCCATGGAGGGTGATAGGTTTCATCAAAACGCATCCGACAATTTCGAGCATCATGAAATGGTTTCTCACAAATCTGCCAGATAATAGCTGGTGTTCCATTCCTGGTAAGAAGAACATCCCGTGTGTTACCGGTCTTGGCAACATTCGCTAGATGTGGAGTAGGAAGTAATTTGTTTTGCGCATCAACACGAAGATCGTATGCCAAAAGCATCGATTCAAATTGATCAGTGGTAATCAAACTCATAGTTGTAATCAAAGAACTAACAATGCTCTCGTAAGCCGAATCATGACCTTTGAAGACATAATGGCAAAACTCAGTATCAGAAATTTCATGACCGCTAGCAGCAAGAGAATCAACAATATTGCGGACAGATTGAATATAGTCAGCCATAGATAAACTTCCTGTAGTAATAGTTTGAAGAGAAGACTTCAAGTGAATTAGAGTAGCATCAGTTTTTGAAGCATAAAATTCTTCAAGTTTAGTCCAAACCTGAGAAGAAGTCGTACAAGATTTCACTTTAGCCAAAATGGGAGAAGTTAACGAAGACAAAATCCATCCAAGTAATAGTTTATCAGTACGATTCCAAGAAAGAAAATTAGGGTTTGCAGAACCATCATCACTTTTAGCCTTGGGACATTTGATGGAACCATCAACAAAACCTTCAAGATCATAACCTTGTAAATAGGGTAAAAATTGAGCCTTCCACAATAAATAGTTGTGACTAGTGAGCTTTTCGGTGATAACTCCATGTAATCGAGCAAAAGAAACATCAAATGAAGAAGAAGAAACTGGAGCAGTAACACCACTTTGGGGAGTTTTTGGTGTCTCAGACTCACACTCAAGAGTCATTCTGAAAATAAGAAAAAAAAAAAGGATCGAGAGAAAATAAATATATTGATTGAAAAAAGTTTCACAGGCCCTTGGACAAACCAAGGTGATACCAAGTGGTGGCAAAGATTATAGCCGTAGGAGGCTACGGTTATTGGCAGTTGGTTATTACAACTGCACAATCTTTTTGAATTCAAATGCAATAAAATAACTAACTCTGGTCTCTATAAAACCGCAGTCAGAATTCAAGTTTTGTTCTCAATCCGCTATTCTCTCCAATATTGTATCTCTCTATTTTCCTTGATCACCAACGTTTACAATCAAAGATCACAGGAAAATGGAGCAATACGAAGACGAAGTTGGAGTCAAAATCTACAATCCAAATAACCCACAAGATGAATCTTCTCATTTCCCATCTTCACCACTACAATCAACACTGCCAATACGTGAACATGGTCGTAAACGTCGTGCAATGGCGAAGGGAGTACAAAAAACTCTATCAAAGACATCCATGTTAGCCAACTTCTTACCTACCGGAACGTTGCTAACATTTGAAATGATAATTCCATCTGTTACTGGTGATGGCGTATGTACACCAGTGAAAACCCTGATGATATTAGTATTATTGAGTCTTTGTTGTGCTTCTTGTTTCTTTTTCCATTTTACAGATAGTTTTAAAGGACCAGATGGGAAAGTTTATTACGGGTTTGTTACTCCAAGAGGATTGGCCGTATTCAAATCAGACCTTGGAGTTCAAACTCCAGAAGATGAAAGATATAAGTTGGGCTTCTCGGATTTTGTTCATGCACTCATGTCTGTAATGGTGTTTCTCTCCATAGTTTGTTCTGATCATAGAGTTACAAACTGTTTACTGAAACATCACGTTAAGGAAATGGACGAAGTTATGGAGAGCTTTCCATTGATGGTGGGTATCATTTGTAGTGCTCTGTATCTAGTTTTTCCGACCACTCGTTATGGAATAGGATGCATGGCTACATGAAGTGGAAGGGTTTGTTTGATTATTGTTGTAATAAATGCTACCTTGTTCAGGGTAGTGTCTGGATGTACTACTGTATTTTGTACCTCTAGTATAGTGTCTCTGTTTAACGAGACCATAAATAAATCAGATTTTACATGATTTCTCTCTTCTTATAATCCTGCTCAATTTACTTCATTTTAAAGTTCACCATCTTGTTATTTTCTACGATCTATGCCGAGTCTTTATATACATGAAAAGAAGTCTAACAAGTTTGGCATTCATTAATTCATGTTGTAATGTTAATTACATCGTGCAAGTACTGGGGAATTCACAGAGGTGAGTTTTCCTAAAGGTTTCCGTAAAATACAACCAAAACGTTGGAGGAACTAGGAACAAAAATGTACATGCAGAACCATATGTATCCTCCTGCACACACTATCAATTTGAACATATCTATATCTATGGACATGCTTTAACCCTACATGTGATTACACACCATGCAAAAAATCTATGCAACTCTAAACCAATCGTGAGTGGTACCTCTTTTTCGTAGTAAATTCTTGTTTTAACAAACAATCCCAGTAATCTCAGACGCTCCCCTTCTCTGTATGTGTCTTGCAACTTTAGTTCATTCTTCTCTTTTGTGAATCTACAACTTCCTTAAATATTTATCTATCTCTACAAAGGGCGAAGTGGTGTTAATCTATCCTAATATTGTGTATATTCAGTCAATAGGTTTCTATCTTTCACCACAACATATGGCCTGTTTGTGCTCTTGAAGCTTTTCCCACAGACATAGAAGCTCCCTGGGACCTTGGTAGTGGGCAACAACATACCCATCTTTGCAACCTTCGTTATGGATTCTTTCATCCTGCTCATACTTAATATTTAATCCTTTTTTCTTCATCTCTGCAATCCAAATACCCATCGCGACATCTTCTAATTTGAACATCTGCCATGAAATATCATTCACGATTTGAACCAATCCTTAAGATTGTGATCAATATTAATGAAAATAAGGTTTAGGACAACAATATATGCCTAGGTACATAGTGTCTCTGTTAACACATTTTACCATGATTGGTGTTTAACTGGTAACAAATGCGATCACAAGAAGTGAGTGTGTATTTACCTTCAATTGGCCTTTTTTGTGACTTCTGTAGACTGTCTTTGCTATGTCACGTGACACAATATAACCAGGACCATGGGCCCAAGGAGGATAAGTTTCTTCTGGCCATTCCTACATGAATTCGATTTGGAGAAATGCTTAGATAACAATAACTACGGAAACAAGGAAACAAGGAAATGCTTATATAATCAAAATACTTAATGTAAAGAAATCAAGGAACATTAACTGCAGAGTTAGAGTAAGTTACCTCTGGACTAATATACCATTTGCTGTCTGTATCCCGATGTGGACGAGAGTCTGAATTGATTAAACCATACAGTAACCCATGAGTCACATTAATCCTATTCAAGGAAGAAAGTACCTCGTCCACACGCACAAATGCATCGTCATCTGTTTTCATAACATATTTCGCTGAAACGACCTCCGTCTGTTGGAACATAGAGGAAGGTAGACAATTTAGAGAATGGTTATTTCACGAAGCTAAAAATGAAGAATATTTTGCACTGTTATAGAAAGAGAAAAGAGCTGACCCCAAAGATGCAAATGGCTAACGTCTTCCAAGTGATTAGGCTATAGTAATCAACAAAAGGCATCAACTGAGTATCTCCATAAGTTCGTGCTTCATTCCAGAGTTCTTCATTCACAATCTGATTTTTGTGCTACAACCCACAAATTTCAAGGCTTCAGAAAAATATCTCACATTTTGTATCAGCATCCATAACACTTGCAAGACTGTACAGTAACTTGAGTAATTTCAAAGGACAATTTGTGGACCCAAAACAATACTAATTTTCTACATTGTGTAACACCATAAATAGCGTATCATTTAACTTTATGTCCACCAAACTAAAATCAAGATGGTCATCGTTTGATAAGAAAATAAGAAGAAATGCTTACCAAACCAACAAAGAAACGCACTGCAACAGCTCCTGACCGAACTGCGTCATACTGCATCCATGATCTCCTAACAGCCATCCTTCGTTTGAAGTTGTTGGCAGTAGAGAAAACACCAATAAAGATTTCCAGCGATTTGCGAGGTAAAGGAGGTGCTCTGAGTGCTTCTAAGTCAACTATGTGATCTAAATCCTCTGATATGGGTAACCCACTGGCAAGAACAGACACTAATTTCAGATCTCCAGAAATCCTTACTTCACTGACAAGCCATGGCTCCAGACTCTGTCAAAGTTCCACCCCAAACAAGATATTGCAAAATTAATCTCTGGTAATTAACAATGAAACTAGAAGAGAAAAAACAATCAGTATTACCTCACGGTAAGCAAAAGAAGTTATGTGTTTTCCATCAACTGTCATCTGCAATCCCTCTGCTCCTACCCTAATAGTAGCAACAGAAAGATGGCCTTGTTTGAAAGGGAAAAATTGCCGTGGTTTATATCTCTCCCGTGCCATTGAAGATCGCCTTGAGCTATTGTAATTCTTATTACCCATAAACCTCTGGGTGTCATTTTTACCTACCATCTCATTGCACATATGTAATCCGTCCACTGGAAGGAAAAGATAATTTCAAATCATCAAACAAAAGGCTGATAAGAATGGATATAACCCCAGAGGTCAAAAGTACTCAAGGACCAAAAATAATCAAAGAACAAAATGTAAACTCATATCTCTATTTATAAGAACAAAAAAAAAACAACTTGTATATGTAAATATATTTAAATCAGAGTACTTACGGGATTACCTGTATTTTTGTTGTCACTAGCAGGAGAAGGACATCGCTCCTCTTCACCCCAATCATGAGCTAGTGTCCATGTATTTTGGACAATTACAGGATCGTCGGTTATCTTATCACCATGGAGGCGGACATTGTAATGCAATACAACGGGAGGATCTGGCTCCCCTGGAAGTGGTGCCCCAGTTAAGTCGATCCGAAAATTGCCAAGAATTCCATTTGGAATACCAATGATTGTAATAGAAGAGCCTTGAATCAGACCACACGGAATACGTAATTTGTATCCACTGTCACCAAATTCGGTGGCATTCATTTTATTCAGAAAATGAGGACATTGTTTCTCTTTCATCTTTAGCTGTGAAGTTTCATTAGTAGAACCAAGTCTTTCCTCTTCAACTGAAGTCATCAGACTACCCCAGGCAACTTTAGCTTCTTTTATAGCTTCCACTGCATTTGGTAAAGCCCCAACATTACCAATCAATTGGTTTAAATAGTTCCACGTCTTCAAAGATTTTTGTTCTTCCTCGGAAAAATTCCTTGGTGTAAAAAGACTGGTCACTAAGACATCAGTGGTAACAACATGTGTATTAGTTTCTGGATTTTTGACTGGCGGTTGATACCCAGTATTCAACCATTCGAGAGGATTTGTTGAATTCAAGAACTTGTTTGAGATAGTACTCCCCACAATTGGACCATCCATAATGCCATACCTCAGAACCAGTAACATGAACAATGATGCAATTAGAGCACCTCCAGCCCACTTCTTCATTTTTGATAATTTCATCTTTTATATCAAATATTGAACCCTAAAAACTCCGGAAATCGAACTTGTGTGGTACTAAACGTATCATACAGGGATGGACACAGATAAAAGTAATACCTATTTCACTTTCTTGGAGTAGTTGTATATTAAGATTCTTCTCCAATTCCTTAGCTTACAGCCATTGATCACCCTAAGCTAATATGTTTAGCCAGTAGAATTGTCAACCACTATCCTCCGTCAACAAATAGAGTAACCTTTACATTCTAACCCCAGTGGTAATTCAACACCAAGCCAAACCTGTTAACACAAAGTTTCACTCAAAATTCAATACAAATCAACTAGTCCAGAAAACAGACCTACCAACAACACAGAAATTATGAAGATTCTAGTTCCCCATTTACGTTTCCTCAAATGATAGTTGCCAATTTTGACATCAAACTGTAATTAGGTTCACCTAAACCGTCACTATCAGTTTAAATCAAAACCACCCACATTACTTTAAAAGTAAATTTAACTTCACACTACAACATACAACGACCAAGTAGAAATCAAGCCCAAATCATCATAAACTTTGAACATTACACTCATGAAAAACCTAATCACTGATTCCACAAGAAAAACTAAAAACAAACAGTTTCTCTGCAACTCAAAAATGATAACAACAGTAAACATTCTTACATACATACATACATACCTGTATTAGTAATTAATCTCTTCGAGCACAACCCAGAGAGAGAGAGAGATGACCTAGGGAGCAGAGAATGAGGAGGATGAGTTGGTATATAAGTATTTCGTTTTTTCTCGAGAAGACAAAGAAGAAAGGAAGTTTGGATCTGTTTTGTGGTTTGAACTTGAAGTCTACGCCAGACAAAGACCCATCAGGAAAAGGAAATGAAGAAGAAACTTACATTCTGAAACTAAACGGGCATTTCATTTTGATGTCATTGTTTGGTTTCTTCATAAGTCTAAAGTTCTTTATTAGAAGTCTAAAAAAGAACTGAAAATAGGATTTTAATTAGGAAACTTGATTTAATTTAATTCGACTACTATTATTAATACTTCTACTAACCGATACTTTTTTTTATCGTTTAATTACTAAATTAATCGAGAAACAGTGGCATTAATTAACTCGACTCGACCACTTCCTTTTCATTAATTTCAAAGGTCTAGCTTTTTCCTTTTTCTTTTCTGGTCTTTTGAGATAAAAAAAAGTGCAGGCTACAGCCGTCCTGCTGTTGAGGAGAATCAGTCCAAGGCCAGCTTTGTTTTACAGTTTATCTCTCTCAATCAGAATAATTTATTTTACAAGAACGTGGCATACATCTAATGGTACATCTGCACATGCTAGCGCAATGCCTTTTCTAGGCTGATGGTTTGATATACCGGCCAGGACGACATATTAACCAACTTTGAAACGCCGACGCCCCATTACAAAACCGAACGGACAAACAATTAGGATTATGGCTTTACAAAACCAAAGAAATTAAAAAATAAAAAATTGTACTCCCTCCGTTTCTTTTATCAACAAGTCTGGACAGACAGAAAAGTAGACTAACCCAAAACTAATTGGGTGTAATGTGTCTGGGTTGGGGGATTAATTTAGAGGTTAATGGTAGATTAGCAGGGGGGGTTAGGGTATGTGACACATTAGTGGGTAATTAGTTTTTGATTAGTTTTTTTTTTGTCCGTAAGGATTTATTGTTCTTTTATATAGGCGGAGAGACCAATTCTCTTAGATTAAGAAAATATTTTTGAAATCATAATTTTTCATGTTTTTTCTTGTTTTACCCTTTGTCTTATTCCAAACACAATTACCTATGTGTTATTATTAAGGGTATAAGTTGTAAAAGGTTGTCTTGATAGTTATACTCCGCCTATAATTTGAAACATAGAAAAGTCCTAACTCCGCCTATATAAAAGAAACGGAGGGAGTAAGTTTCTTTTACTAGCAATTTTATTTTTCAAAATGAAGATTAACATCATTGTCTTTAGAACTTAGGTACAAAAGATCGATGTGAAAATCAAACATAAAAAATATGTTGATTGAAAAGATTGGGTACATATGTTGATTTACAAAAGAAAATGCAAACATTTAGCCACATCCCTTCATTAATGAAGTGCAGAAGAGGAAATACAGAAAGCCCAAACGAGGTGTGCAGTAGCAACAGAAAGGGATCTAATGATCTGGTTGCAGAAGAAGGAATAACTCAGGAATACCCACTTGATGTTATTAAACTGGCTTGCTGCTTATTGAAAGCAGAGATCCAGAGTACAATGGCTACAAGAGGGGGACCTCAATACAACATTGTTCCATACCAAAGAAACTATTCACAGAAAGATCAACTACATAAGGGTTCTGCAGACTGAGACTGGAGGATGGGTGGAAGAACCTCAATGCATTGCAGATCTTTTAATAAATCATTTCCAGTCACAATACATAGTTGCATCCTCTCCATCGGAAGCAAGCCTGGATCTCTTCCGCGGAGTAAAAGACAAGATCTTACCCCATCACCATCAATACTTACTAAAACAACTTACGAGACAAGAGGTGAAAGAGGCTTTGTTATCAATTGGCTCTGAAAAGGCTCTCGGACCGGATGGGTTTACTTGTTAGTTCTATAAAGCTATCTGAAACAACAGGTGAGCATATTTTTTACAACAGCCTATGAATCATACCAATATTGTGCTAATACCAAAAATTCAAAACCCAACAACACCAGATCACTTTATGCAATTTGGTCTTTGTAATGTGGTCTACAAAATTATATCAAAAATCTTAGTTGGCAGGATTAAACCACTATGCTAGAGCATTGCTCGGTTGAACCACT
>JAJJMA010133505.1:0-13847 GCA_023529015.1 Papaver nudicaule
ATCGATACGTTGGGGTAGAGCAGAAGTAAAAGTGGATTCTAAAACTGTAGATTCTGTGTATCTAACAGCTGCTTGGGAGTTACTTTCAACCTGCTCAACGGGACTTGAGTCTTCATCCACACACAATTTGTCTGATGTGTCTTCAATAGTGCTCCAGCCATTTACTACAACTCTCGAATTTCCCTCAACTATTAAAAAGATATTATCAAGGTTGACTGTATAATTTGTTGATATTGTTTTGCTAAGATCATCAGCATCTGATTGAAAAATATTGAGGGATTTGATCACCCTCTTAGAAATTGGATCCTGGACCATACAACAAGTAGAAGAAAATAAGACATTATAGCCCAATTCACATAGTTGACCGATAGTACCTGTCCGAGCTACTTCGGAAACAGTGTTGCACCGAGCAATATGGTTGTGAGATCCGAATTGAGAACGAAGTCTATGATGAAATTCTGGCCATGTTTGTTCTCCCAAAAAAGCTTTGGCAACTATATACCAAATCTCTGCAGCACCATTGAGATGGACAACAGCCAAGGGTATTTTCTGAGCATCAGCTACACCTTGAAGAATAAAGTATAGTTACACTTCAAAAATCCAGCCTTCTAGATCATCATCTCCAACATATACTTGGAACTTCAAACTAGGGAACATCTTTTTTTTTTTTTTTTTTTTTTTGAGAAGCTAGCGGAAGTGATTGATAAGAAAGAAAAAATTGGGTAAAAACTGGTCTCAGATCGAACTGCTCTGATCCAGATGTTAGGATCCGACACTGATATGTAGTTACCTAATGAGATATATCCTTTGAATTGGGGATTAGCCACCTCTTTTGTGAACAAGATATAAATAAACTGGTTTGCATTGATTAGATGATTAAACCCTAGAACAAACTATGAATATATATAACGATAATAACTTGACTCTTAAGCAAATACTAAATAAGAAAATATATATATACTCCTAAAATAACTAGACTCTCCTAATTGGTGTT
Source organism: Papaver nudicaule (assembly GCA_023529015.1). Classification (NCBI taxonomy): domain Eukaryota; kingdom Viridiplantae; phylum Streptophyta; class Magnoliopsida; order Ranunculales; family Papaveraceae; genus Papaver; species Papaver nudicaule. The sequence goes on from JAJJMA010133505.1 coordinate 995, forward strand.
GGAGTCGCAACATAATGAAACTCAAAGAAAATAAAAACCTTAAAAAAGATCATAATTTTTTTACCTCAGGAATAAATTTCAGCCCCAAAACGAATTTTTAGGGTTAGGTTTTTGAATTTCTAGTTTCGGGGTTTGGATTTCTGGTTTCTTTCGTGATGATTCAACTGGTTACAAGTGATTTCGTCACTTTCTAGTAGCTTTTGTGTCGATATTATGGTTAGTTTTTTTTTCTCCTGGTTTTCTCGCGAGTGCTGGAAAGAGAGGAGGAGGTAAAGTCGAGTGAGGAGAAGGACAGTCGAGGATAAAACTTAGGTTTATTAGAATTTTTGTTATGTTTTTATTTTTCTTGGGTAAAAACCCTTAAAATAAATTTATATTACAAAAACGCTAGAGTTTTGAAACATTTATATCCGTTGCACACTAAAAATAAACGTTGCCCATTTATTGGTAATTATTATATCTGTTGCACATGAAAAAATCGAAGTGTTGCAAAATGCCTGATCTGGTGTAGTGTATGGTTCTATGCTTGTTTGACGAGCTATTGGATTTCCACAGAGCTTAAGTGAATCAAAATGATTTCTACTCTATGGAACAACTCCCATCTTCTACAATTTTTCTAAATCTCTCACTGTTCTCTCGAAAACGATTTTCTGGTGACCTACTGGATTTTCACAAAGCTTAAAGTAAATCAAAGCGATTTCTTACTCTATGGAACAACTCTCACCCCCACCTTCTCTGTAAAACAAAGATAACAAAAAAAAAAAAAAAAAACCTCTTTCAATAACTTGGTGAGCTACTGGATTTCCATAGAGCTTAGCAGATCACTCTGTACTCTATGGGACATCTCTCACCCTCACTTTCTACGACACTAACGTGACTTTTGGTCTAGTGGAATTCGTCATCCCCTTTTGTCGGCGCCAAAATGTAATTGCTGGAAATACCAAACAATACACCCAAGTAAAACTAACACAAAGAACATAGACGAGTAAGAGTAAAGTTATTCTTTATTGACATGAATGACCTGGGAACCCTCTTTGGGGGTAGAGGGTCTTTATTTAAAGAGATCGCTAGGGAAAGACCCTCCAGCGATCGACGCTAGTTCGCTATTATACATCATGTTCAGACTTATGTCGGTTACATTACTCCCTCCGCTACGCGGAGGGTACCAGGTCCGAGGGTATCAGTTACAGTACACTCTGAGGTGCGGGGTCTACTCCCTCCACCCGTACTCTATTACATGGACTAGGTGCGGGGTCACATCTGATCCTCCGCCCTTACGTTTTAGTGTGTGTTGTTGTTGTGGTATTTAGGGTATAAATGAAATATGTCACCCACAGCTGCTTCGAAGTTAAACACATCGACTGCCTCTACCGCCGAGTTCGAGTCAGACCTCGGTGCCTCTGGCGTTCATATAGATGTTCACGGTAGTAACCTGCAGCAGTTGAAAAATGTCTCTGAATTGCGGCCTACTATTCTCGAAGAACCATTGATGCCTCCAAATTTTTCTCAGAGATACTATAGTGCAGAGGAAATTAAGAATATTGTTGAGGATGATATTCGATCTGGTCCTTTTGCTCAGGAAATTGCTAAGCATTTGGATGCATATGGTAAGAATCATACACAGGGCCGTCTGGATTCAGGTCTCGTTACTCTTATTTCCCAGTTTTTTGCTGGAAATTGGCGCCTGGACAGAACATTCGATCAGCACTGGACTAAACACCATGCTATTCTCCAAGGGGTAAGGTTCTTCGACATCTTATTCGAGTGTGCTTCCCATTATCAATGCTGATATCTTTTTCTTCGCAGTCACACCACCACAATTTGTACCCGTTGAATCAAAATGTGGCACAAAGTAACGAGATCAATCCTCTCGACGAAGAGCTTCGAAGCGAACATCATGAGAAAGGAGTTCTCGAAGCTGAGGTTCGAAGCTGAAAGGCAAGCTGATTCGTAGTGAAGTTTTTTGAAGTTTTATTTGTGTGTGATTGAACTGACTCCTTGTTTCGAACAGGCACCGTGGTCACCGCCTGAGATGCCCGCGCTGGAGAGTTTAAGATTCAGGTCGAAGCTGTATCGAAGCTGCAGGAGGAGTTGAAGAATAAGGAAGAGAAGTATGACTCGGTGGAGAAGGATCGAATTGATGAGGTAGTATCGCTGAACGGACAAATTGCTTCTCTCAAGGAAACCATCAATGATGAACCGAAGAGAAAGAGTCTTGCCTGCTGTATGCATACTCGTAAAGTTTTTAGGAGCTTCAGAATGCAGCCGATGGTGTATCCTGCTGGTATGGACGATCCCTAGGCTTATTTGGAGTCCGATGATGCTCTGTTTCCTTCTACCAAGGTTCTAGCTTTAGTGCAAGAAATTGTAAAGCGGAAGGCTGCAGGCGAGGTAAGCTCTGAGGAGACTGCGAGCAAGGGAGAGGAAAGTGATGATGAAGATAGTGGTGAAGAAGATGATAGCGAAGATGGTGGCAGTAATGGAGGTGTTAATGCATAATTTTGGATGGACACGTGGCGCCATCTCCAGAGGTTACGTATGGAGGCAACGAGAAGCGCGAGGGATGAAAGCATATCTTAGAAAAGCAACATCTCATCACGAGACGATGAAATCCAAGGGAGGAGATCGAAGGATCATCAACCTAGGAGATTAGACCAAAGTAAACACGTTAAGGAGTAGTCACACCGCATTTAATGCTGTTGACAGCAGGACAGAAGTTGTTTGTCGATTGGGGATTGGTCCAGCCAGCTATGGAGAGCAGAAACCTCGACCAATGAGGAGCCGACAACGTATGAATACAGCAGGATCCTCCACATATTAGTACGACGAGCTGAGATTGGATGATAAAGGCGGTCACCGAAGATGGACGATCCAGCCAAGGAGCAGCAGAAGATTGAAGCAACCAAGGGTAGCAAAGAGCGAAGCCCGTGAGAATGCTATAAATACCCCCCCTCATCAACAGTTAGAGGGGTCGCAGAATTTGGGAAAGGATAGCTAGGAGTGAGAATAGTTGGATGAACATTCTCCAGATTCCATTTGGCCTTTATCCATTAACAAATTGAAGTGACTTTTAGTGTAAACCAGAGAAAGCTTTATTGATTTTGATATAATAGAACAACGATTTTACCCCCGAGGACGTAGGCACAAGGCTGCTGAACCTCGTTCAATTGTTGTGTTGATTATTGTTTCAGTTATAGCTGTGTAGTTAACTTTGTCGACGATTGTCTTAAAAGTAATATCTTGATTGCTGTCTGTAGCCAACTTGGATCATAATAACCAACGATAATCCGTTCAAACTCACGAACTAATCTCTGGTTGTTAACGAACAAAGGCCACTAACGACTTAAGCAATCGAACCTCTAACAATTTTTACTTGAAGTATGATATGGGAAAATTAGTATCATCAGTTTGGCGCTAGAAACATGGACCAGTTCCTTGTAGATTTCAAAACAACCAGATTTTATCAAAAACTGAGTTATTTCTCTTTCTTTATCACCTTTTATATTTGGTTTTAAACTCGGTTTGGAGGACCAACAGAAGATTAATATCACGTTCTGGTGAAGTATGATCTGAGAGTGAGAAACGAACTGGGTTGTAAAAGCAACAAGCAGACGATATCCTCCAAGCCCATCAAAAAGAATTTCTTATTGAAAAAATTACCGAAGTAATTTCTTAACTAATAGTTCAGACCATAATTAGGAAAAAGAACTATTACTACCCTCTAGAACCCCCCGGGAAAAATAGCCGGGTAAGGGAAGTTCGCATTCCCAAAAATCACTATACCATCATCTTCTCTCTTTTGGCATAACAACAGGAAAAGGAGTGGAAAAACTCATGGCTAACAAAGCAAGGCCATTGGTAACTGGAAGCAGACAGCAACCCGCGCTAACACGAAGTAGATTGCAGTCACTAAGGGCTCAAGGAGATGTCAACCTTGATCTAGAGGAAGCGGTCAATCGTCCACGAAGTGCACCCAGAAGCATGGCGGCAACATTCGACGAACCAGTGAGGGATAGGAATCCTTTGTACGGAATGCCATTACCCGCAGAGGAAATGGTTGAAGAAGAAGATCCAGGGCAAGATCAAATCCATCGCACCCTTGTCGAACAAACATCGAACTTGGTGTCAGTCCATACCGCAACCATTTCAGAAGAATCGGGCAACGAAGTGGGACCAGTCATCAACAACGAAGTCAACAATGGAGTTGAAGGAACGAACGAGTCTCCGCTAGCAGCGCGGCTGGAATCTCTGCTCCAAGACCAGAAAGAACATGACGAGGTTTTATACGCCTTGGCACAAGAAAATCAGGCGTTGCGGAATAGAACCGAGGCAAGAGAACGACAATCGCGATCCCGAAGATACCAACCCAGAGGAGATGATGAGGTCAATTCAGAAGCACCACAGAGTTATTCTTCGCTAAGGAACATGATTCGGGCACCACCACCCGTATGCATACCAGGAGGGTACCAAGGGAGGATCGACTTGCCACAAAGGGAGATCCACAACATTCCAAGTCATTCTGTCTCACACGAAAGACTATTCCAAACTCAAAGCCACGAAACGCAGTCTCAACAGCGAGGAGAGACAATAACACCGCCAGAGATGGGAGAGATGGCCACTCAATTGAAAGCTGTCATGGACCAGTTGGCAGATTTGAAATCTAAGCAAGGAGGATACAAATTGGAGGAAGCTAAACAGGAAGCTAGGACGACTCCTCTATCTGTCAGACTCGAACGAAGTAAAATACCACCGAATCGCCCATTGCCAAATTTCGCTTGCTATGACGGAACTACCGACCCGACAGCACACTTGAAATACTATCTTCGGGTGTTGGCCTACTGGGATATCAATGACGTAGTGTTGTGCCGGTATTTCCCATCCAGCCTTACCGGCATAGCACTGGTGTGGTTCGATAACTTGACACCGCATTCGATAGACTCCTTCGAAGAACTATCTGATATCTTCGTGGATACTTACATGTACAACAAAGCTACTAAGGCGGGGCTAGATAGGCTATTTGCATTAGCCATCGGGCCACGAGAAACACTTCAGGCGTAAACGGAGAGATGGCAAAAGGTGTGCCAGGCAATAGAAAAAGTTAACCCGGAGATTAGCATTAATTGCTACAAGTTCGGATTGGATAGAACGTCTTCTATCTTCGTGGAGTTACATACTCATACACCGGCGACTGAAGGAGAACTTCGTGTCATCCAGGACAAGTACATCAGATTGGAGGACAACCAAAGGGATAACCCGCGTGCACAGGACCGAAGTATCCCACAAAGAGCAAACTCGGTAGAAGCTGTACCAGAAACAGGAAAGCGCTAGCGGAGAAAGACGTCACCTCTGGATTCGAGAAGAAACCTCGGTACAAGGATACAAAGCCAGGAGACAGAGGAAGGAGGGACTACGCAGATATGGTCTATTCCAACTCGACCTTACCACTCTCGGAGATTCTGAAGAAAGAAGGAGGACGACAAGATTTCACGTATCCATCTACCCGAGGTAAGCAAAGAGACGAAACCAAGAGCCATAAGGATTATTGTGAATACCATCAGACCTGAGGGCACGATACCAACGCGTGCAAACAGCTGAAAAACACAATCCAGAAGTATATCAATCAAGTAAACTTCGGGCAATATGTCCTGTCACCCGGGCAGGCGGCCTCGGCAACAAACGTAGCAGCACAGGAGAAAACAGTACGACTACCCGAAGGTTACAAGTCACTCAATATGATCACATTCCAGCAGGAGAGAAAGCCCTCGTTGCCAGGAGACATAGGCAACAACCTGAGAATAAGAAGGCGAACCTCGGAGCACGAAGTATTCAAGTTAAACGGAAGGCTAACCGACGAATGGGAGGAATTGATGGCGACTCCGCTCACCTTTTCTACTAAGGACATCAATCAAGATGTCGAAATGCATAATGATCCTCTAGTAGTTACTTTACCGATCCACGGGTGGAACGTTTCCAAAATACTAATAGATGGAGGAAGTTCACTTAATGTGCTTTTCTACGAACCTTATCTTCGGATGGGGTTGAAAGACGGGCAAATGGACGCATCTACGTGTACGATTTATGGATTCAACGGATCCACATCCAAGCCAAATGGTGAAATAGTTCTGCAGGTAGACGCAGGACCTATGAAGACCATGGCGAGATTCAGCGTTGTCGATTCACCCTCACCCTATAACGCCATCATGGGGAGACTCTGGGTCCACCGTCTGAGAGGAACAACTTCAACATATCACCAGCACCTAAGATTTCCCACTCCATATGGAGAAATGAAGATCAAAGGAGACCAGCAAGATGCACGAAGGTGTGACGCCGCCGAAGCCCAATATCACAACGAAGTTCAAGAAGCACTTAAGAAGAATAAAGGAAAGCGAAAGGAAGAGGAAAAAGAAAAGCGGTACGAAGAATATCATGAACAAATTAAGGCGGCAAAGACGGCATCATTACTCCCAGCTGTAATGATGGCATCAACATCAACTGGGGACAAATAACAACTACAGAACGTCACTCCCCTAGGAGCCCCGAAACAACTATTCTCATCCGTCGAACCAAAGAAGAAAATCAATATTGGAACTGAAGAACGACCACGAGAGGTAAGCATGGGAACGCTGATGGAGGAACCTATGGAAGTGAAACTAAAAGAGCTACTGAAGGAGTACTTGGATATATTTGCGTGGACAATGAAGGATATGCCAGGGATAGATCCGACAGTGGTGTCCCATCACCTTCGGATAAATCCGGACACACCACCGTTCAAACAGAGAATAAGGAAGGTAGCCCCCATATACCACGAAGCAGTGGAAAAGGAGCTCCAAAAGCTGATGGATGCTGGATTCATCAGAGAAGTAATGTACCCGACCTGGGTATCAAATATGGTGATAGTACCTAAGAAGAATGGAGGCGTAAGAATTTGCATCGACTTCAACAATCTTAACAAAGCCTGCCCAAGGGATAGTTATCCCTTACCAAGCATTGACCAACTAGTTGATGCGACTTCAGGTCACGAATTACTATCTTTTATGGATGGTTACTCGGGGTATAATCAAATAGCCTTGGCCGAAGAAGATCAAGAACATACTGCCTTCTTTACTCCGAGAGGGTTATATTGTTATACAAGAATGCCCTTCGGACTCAGAAACGCAGGAGCCACATATCAGAGACTGGAGGACAAAATATTCAAACAATGGATTGGAAAAAACTTGGAGGTATACATTGACGATATGCTCGTCAAAAGTCTGAAGTCGAAAGATCATTTGGCGGATCTCAGAGAAATATTCGAAGCCATGCGGAGTTGCAAAATGAAGGTAAATCCGGAGAAATGTATCTTCGGGGTGACCTCCGGAAAATTCTTAGGGTACCTAGTCACCAAAAAGGGAATCAAGGTGGACCCGGAGAAAGTCAGAGTTGTGGTGGACATGCCATCACCGAAGAACCTGAAGGACGTTCAAAGATTGAGCGGAAGACTGGCGGCACTGGAAAGATTCATATCCCGATCATCAGACAGATGCAAGGATTTCTTCTCCACACTAAGGAAGGATTGCAGGTTCGCATGGACAAAAGACTGCCAACAGGCCTTCGAAAAAGTCAAAGAGCACCTAGCCACCCTTCCGACGTTACAAAAGCCAGACAAAGACGAAGTATTAATTCTGTATTTAGCAGCAACCAGCAGCGCAATCAGTGCGGTCCTAATCAGGACAAACAAGAAGGAGGAAATACCTATTTACTACATCAACAAGACTCTGTACCCCGCAGAAAAGAACTACACGAATATGGAGCAGATCATCCTGGCCCTCTTATTCGCAACCCAAAAACTGCGAACCTACTTCAACGCACATACAGTGAGAGTCCTAACGAAGGCGCCAATCGGCCAGGTCCTCCAAAATTCAGAAAGGGTGGGACGCATAGCCAAATGGAATGCGCAGATAACGCAGTTCAAAATTATATTCGAACCTCGGACGGTGGAAAAATTACAGGTATTGGCAGATTTCCTGGCGGACCTACCTCTCAAAGACGAAGAAGAAATTGATGATATACCAGGAGCCGAAGAAGATAAAGAAGATCCTGACGATCTGCTGGAGCCAGTCAACTCCCGAAGATGGGAAGTGTTTGTGGATGGGTCTTCCAACAAAGAAGGCGCATGAATAGGAATCGTGATAACCACCCCTACAGGAGATAAGATCCTTCATGCATTCAGACTGGAATTCGAAGAGTATACAAACAACATTGTGGAATACGAAGCAGTGATCCACGTGTTGCGATTAATAATCGAGTTGGGCATCACAGACGTCAGAATCACCAGCGACTCACAACTTGTCATTAGGCAGATCGAGCTTAAATACCAAACATTGGATTTATGCCTCGCTGCCTATTTAAAGTTGGCACAAGAACTTACGGCGAAGATTGAAAAGGTAACATACATGCACGTAACAATGAAGGATAATAGACACGCGGACGCGTTGGCATATATATCATCTATGCTACGGAACCCCAAGGTAACGTCCATCAAGGTGGGAAGAGTGTATGAACCATCGGTGAATACTGAAGCTACGGGAGAAGAAGTTATGAACGTGGAAGGAGTGTCCAGCCCACCAAACACAGAAGGCAACGAAGTAGAAGACGATTGGAGAATACCACTTCACCAATACTTAAGCACCGAAATACTGCCCGAAGATCCTAAGTACGCAAAGAAGATCATCTCAAGGGCGGCAAGGTATCACCTTCGAGAAGGAGTCCTCTACAAACTACGTTCCTGGGGCCATTACTCAGATGCATCACGAAGGAGGAGGGGATGCACATCTTAAAAGAGATACATTATGGAGACGCGGGAAACCACAACGGTATGAGATCCCTGGCACAGAAGGCTCGGCTACAAGGATATTATTGGCCAAGCATGAACATAGACTCACTGGAAATGGCAAGACGATGTTTTGCCTGTCAGCAATTTGCAAGAAAATTCAAAACACCAGCGACGGAGTTAAATGCCGTACTAAGTCCCTGGCCATTTGCAAAATGGGGAGTGGACATAGTAGGCCCACTGGTAACAGGGTCAGGCAATCGAAGATTTCTGATAGTCGCCACTGACTATTTCACCAAGTGGGTAGAGGCTGCACCTCTTGCCCACATAAGAGATCGAGATGCATTCAAGTTCCTTTTTGAACACATCATTTGCAGGTTTGGAATTCCGGCGGCTATAATATCTGACAACGGAGCGCAACTTAGCGGGAAGAACATCGACATGTTGTTCGATATTTATAAGATCCAGAAGATCAAATCAACACCAACGTACCCACAAAGCAACGGTCAGGTAAAATCCAAGAACAAAACCATAGCCCTGATCCTAAAGAAGAAGCTCGACAACTACAAAAGGAAATGGTGTGAACAGTTGCACAACGTGCTATGGGCATACCGAACAACTCGAAAAGAAGCAACATAAGAAACACCTTTCATGCTGACTTACGAAACCGAAGCTGTGATCCCCACTGAGGTTATCATCCCAACAACCAAGACCGAAGCGTGGGAGAAAAATCTAACCACAGACCTAATCTACGAAAAGTTAGATGATATAGAAGGACGAAGGGAGACTGTACTTCAAAGAATGGAAAACTACCAACGAAGGATAGCCAAGGAATACAACAAAAAGGTAATTCTTCGAATCTTTACGGTGGGAGAATTTGTAATGAGGCAGATACCACCATACCAAAAGAAGACTGAATGGGGCAAACATTCCCCCGTATGGGAAGGACCATATGTGATTGAAGATATTGCAGGGAAGGGATCCTATTACCTCAGAAACATGCAGGGAGACACTTTGCAACACCCATGGAATGCCCGGTACATTAAGAAGTACTACCCATAGGGCAAAGGAGGAGCAGGAGTTACCAGTCCGAAGTTCCACCACTCATCTTGTGTTATTTTCCACGAAGGGCGCTACGACGCAGTATAATAAAATGTCTTTTTTCGCTCCAAAGGTGACATAATTTTAAGTAACAACGATGTAAGTGCAATAATAAGTTTGGCAGCATCCTAAGCGCAATAATATGTTTGCCATGACAGGAGTATACCTGCTGATCACATGTCATCTCTAGGATCCTCATTAATATGTATGAGGCGATGCGTAAGAATCCCAATGATAAAGATAGCTCGAACGTCGCCCCTAGCGGGATAATCCTTCTCCCGGGTTAATGTCCTAAATCATCCCCTGGCCAAGGATGGTTGAAAGATAATGCTTAACTCAAGAAGGTTGAAATGCCTGAAAAAGTAGACACTAAGATGAAGATCTCATGATCACAAGGTTACCATTCGGATATATCCTATTACAATTAGACACTAGGAGGAAGATCTCATGATCAACAAGGTTACCATTCGGATATATCCGATTACAAAAAATTACAAGTAACGAAGGACAGGTACACGAAGGCAAGAAATGGCCAGGAATTCACCCAACAGGTCAAAATGCAGGTGTAAACAGGGAATTCCGAATAATTTCTTCCATAAGAAAGGGCAACTAAGGGACATCCATCCTCGGAAAAGCGATGCCAGGGAAGTGGCACTCGGCTTCAGCAAAAGCTTCATTCACGGAAATCGCAGCAGAACGGGCGTAGGTGAGACTCAACCCCTCCGTTTGAGAAGCAACAACAGTGGCTACCGTAGCGTCAAAATCACAAAGTTGGGATTTCAAGAGGACAGCTTCGGCAACCGCAGTTTCTTCACGAGCCCTAGACTCCTCAGCAACACGCCTATACTCTTCTGTCAACAGCGTAACAACATTAAGTTCGGACTTCAGCTCTGAAACCCGGTCATCAAAGATGGACATTTGTGAACCCAAAGAAGGATCAAGATCTCTTAAGAAGAACGAAGACCAGTCCACGGGCTTCACGACAGCAAAGAAAAAGGGGGAGGCGTGAGTAGCAGATTTCACCACTGACTCAAGAAGACCAGACGAAGAAGGGATGCAAACCTCGGCGGAGCAAGACAAAAGATCAGCCGTATCTTTCATGTCCGCTTGTGTTTCAAGAGCTGAAGAAAACTCAGGATACTGGTTGTCCTGCACATTGTCATCATCAGTAATATCCACAACTGCAGGGGCAGGCAGACAATTTCGAGCAGCAACGTCATCATCACTATGGTGACCAGAGGAAACATCTTCAGAGCCATCTTCAATACCCGCACTCACCCTAGAAGCAAAAGACTCCTCGGGTTCACCTACTTCGTCCACAGATTTTACTTCGACCTTTGATTTCTTCCTAGCAGCAGGCTAACGCAAAATCATTTGTCTAAGGCACGGGTAAAGGGGGACAACTACATACGCACAAAGAGAGGATATCATTTACCCATACCTTCGACAACGAAGTAACGCCAACTGGTTTGTTGTCAATCATTCACTAACCCAGCACCAACTTTTCTCTTTCGAGTACAAGTATTGTCACTAACGCTAGGTGAAGGTGCACTAGCCCTCAGGGACTGGTAATCAGGAGAAAAGCAAGTTATCAGAAAAAAAAATTAATAATAGGAAACCGAAAACAAAAGCAGAAACACATACACGCGAAGGAGTCGGGTTAAAGCGTCAGGCAACAAAGGTTCGATAGCGTGGAGGAAGATCTTTCATCAAACGAGGAAGGAAAAAGCCAGGATGGGACCGAGATTTCCTAAAACCAACAACCCACTGACCAGTGATACGAAGAGGAGTACGCATTCATCGGTGGTCACCCTTAAGACGAAGCTTCTGATCAACAGGGAAAGGAAGACTAACTGTCCCAGGGATAACTAGCAAGTCAGAATCATCACAATCATCCAGCAAAAGAGGGACCTTGTCATGGATTCGCTTAGCAGAAGGGGCAAATCGATGAGGTCCAACCGACCAAGGCACCACGTTAGAACTCTGAACAGAGTCCCCCCAGGTCAAGTTGAAGTTTTGAGGAGTATAATCTTCTCGACAAACCATTGCTAAAGAAAAGGGGTCATAACATCTCATGCGAGTACGGCCTTGAGCACGAAGCCAGCACTCATACAAAAGGCGGAAAAAATTACCAGTATACTGTTGTATGCCACGAAGTTGCTGACACAAGGAGGGATTGTCTCGGTCAACGAAGACGTCAATAAAGAAAGTATCATCAGGATCGTACAAAGGAAGGACAAGACCAGCAGCTAACTGACCAACAGATATGAGTAAAGAATTATCATCATAAGGAAAATTCCTAATCATATCCTCGGTCAGAACGTCTACATCACCATCGAATAAGGAAATATCGAAATGAGTCAAAATAAAAGATTCTTTTATTTTGGTAAGACTCCAATGACGATAACTGTCATCTTCAGAAGGACGTAGGCGACGCAGTTCATAGTTAAACTCTTTATCCACTCTAGCAGGAACAAGACCGTCACCAACAGTGGGAAGATTCTTCTTAACATCACCAGAAGAACTCAAGAGACGAGGAAAAGCCTGCAACGAAGAAGGAGTAGCTGAAGATACACTTGAATCCATGCCAGCATTCTTCGACTTCTTGAAAGAAGATTTCGACTTAGAACTGGAAGGTTTCCGTGTCATCAGGGTTTGAAGAAAGCTTGAGACAAAGGGAGGAAAAAAGAAGAACCAATGATCAAAGATGAAGAAGGGAACATACAAGAGGGACGTTAGAACTGAAGAAGATAAAGATCACGGCCTCTAATCCATCATTTATAGAAAATCACAAAAAACAAAAACTCCCACAAAACCACGAAAAGGTGTGAAAGAAGGGTCCACCATTATTTGAAAATGGCGGCATAGGCGGAGGTTTTTGTTGATACTAATTTTCCCATATCATACATCAACCAATAATAAGTAAAGTAGTAATGACAAAGA
>JAJJMA010133506.1:0-11419 GCA_023529015.1 Papaver nudicaule
AAAACAGGGACTAACAATTTAGAAGTGACAAATTGCAGGGGAAGTGCTGTCAGCAAACTTCTTTCGGAAAATTGTTAAAGCTGCTGAGCCTCTCCATCCATTGCCGATTGGTTTTACTTATTGTGAGGAATTTGATGTGCTTGCATGACAATGAATTGAAATGGAAAGAATGTCTTGAGTAAGATTTTGGAATTGAATGTCGAATTTCTGGTCGCTTGTTGTTTTACGGTTGTTGGCTTTGGCAAGAAGAGAGGACCTAACTATATGGTGACTACGCTATAGTTTGGCCCAGGATGCCAGATTTTCTCATGCTGTTGGATTACTTCTTTTGATGTTAGGTCAAAACTTTGTCGAGTTCATGTTAACTTCAACTTAATGGATCTTTAGAAATAAAGCTTTACAGCATTACTGTCTATAATTGTGCTTTGTTTGGGAGCTGTGGCTGGAAAATTTTGTACTATTTTTAGTGCCTCTGTGCAAGTAGGGCAGAGTTCACGGTTTCCAGATAAGAGTAACACTTCGCATTGATGCTTGTTTGTCAGGAGTCGGGATATTTCCCATCTGGAAAGGCATATTTAGATCTATGGTCTCAAAAGATTCAGTGTCTCCATCTCTGCTCCTCACTCTTTTAAATTGGTCGGTTGGCCCTGAACAGGGATGCATATGGGGGACTTGAACTTTAACAGGTTGCAAGTTTCTGTAATGTGAAAAACGATACATGGTTTTGGCTTAAATTTGTCATTCATGTCGATTGTTAATGTTTTTCTGTACAAACAATTCCATCTGGAGGAACACTATTTTGACATTGTGTTGCAATTTATTTGTCATAACATGGTTAAAATGACACTATTTTGACATTGTGTTGCAATTTTTTTGATAACTCCCAAACGACAATCAATTTGAAGCTAATTTTTTTGGGAGCATGTTCTTCTTAATGAGTTCTATGTTCATACCAAAAATGAGTGCATTTCGAGATGTATAACACCACTTTCTACATCTTTCAAAACTAACCGTTGGTTAGTTTTTTGATTCAACAGTTAAAACGATAATTGGTAGATGGTGGTTCTATACATATCGGAATGCGCTCATTTTTGGTATGAATATCAATATTATAAGAAAAGGTGGTGTGTGTATGTATGTGGGGAACAAGGACGGTCGAGATCTTCCCAAATTGACTTCGAAGAAAGACGGTCAGGATTCAACCCGAAATCCTCGGGATTCTCTTCTTCTCAAACCCCAACAGATCCGAAAGAATAACAGGGTCAAAAGAAGCAAAAAAAAAAAAACTGCGCGTCCACCACCTCCACCTCTTTTTAATCCTCATGGGAACCATCTTTCTGGATTCTCTCTTTGAATCAAAACTTAAATTTTTCTGTCTTTTTTCCCATCGATTCTTGCTTCTAGGTTCAGGGGAAAGTATAAACAGAGAATCAGAATGATCTCCAGCACGAGGATGCATGATATGGGATAACTCTGTGCGTATGTTTACTTAAAAAACTCTTTGATTTTGTGTAGTTTGTGAATCAATGACTCCAATTCTGTAGTCTGCGAATTAGATTGTATTGTATCATCTGAAGGTAAATAACTAAACCCTTTTGCACAGATATCTTAGTAATTATGCATAAATTATATATTCCATAAAGGATTTTGAATTTGAATTTTGTGAAGGTGAAGGGAATCAAGAAGAATTGTAAATAGAAGTTGAATTCCCAGTGTCCGCTGAAACTCACCTGTAAGAATTGTGTCTATCATCTTTGTCTGTAATTGTGTATTCACTGTTTTTGTCTATCATCTTTTGTGATTTTGATTTTGGATGGATTATAATGTTGGCAAGTTTAAATAACCAAGCAATCTGCTTTTGGGAAAATGTAAATCCCAGGAAGCATGACCTCATTGTGACTAATGTGATGACAATCTCTGTTCTTAACAGCTTTTAATTCACAATAATCACTTTGTGCCTTTCTATTTTGACCACTTGCGGAAAAATGAACAATGGGGCTATTCATCATTTTTCCTTTTCTTTTTTCTTTTTTAAACTTATACGAATTGGTTTTGTGCTTCTTTTGGTTTTACAAAATGTGTAGGATTAAGAAACCTGTAAAATAAAGTTCTTACATGAGTTGGGGAAAAACTGAACATGTACGACTTTCACGGCATCTAGGTGATTGGCTTCTATAATCAGTGTTATATTTCTTAATCATGGCTCATGGCTATGACTTATCATTATTTTAGGCATTCTTATGTCTTTGATACTCTAGGAATTGGTGCTCTATACGCCACAAGCCAATTTCCAATGTTTATGGCTTACGAAGAGTCGTATTTACTTGACCATTGCCACAGAGGGTTGCTAAAATCCCCTCAGTCTAAACGACGATTGCATAGCTCAATCCTTAGACTATTCTTATTGGTCTAAATGGAGATTGCCCGGTTCGATCCTTAGACCATTCTGAGAGAAATGGCCCATCTCCAGAAAAGCCTGAAAGAGATACACAAGCTTATCTGTTAATTCTCTGTTTATATGCGAAATCCTAAGTTTACCAAAATATGTTAAATGGTACGACTTGCACTTAGTCAACTTTAACTTAACAAATCTTACGATAATCACGTAAGTTACATGGGGGATACTCTTTAGGGTTTTGGTTTGGCGGTTTACGGCACGTGTGATTGCAACGTCTCAATCACTCAGTGGTAAAGAAACTAAGTCGTATGAACGTTGCTAGAAAGATGGGAAGAGAAAGTGGGTTGTTAGTCTTTCCTAATTATTAGGCGCAAGACTCTTAACACATTTCCCATTTACTCCACTTTCCCACTCTTCCACTTCTTCCACTTCTTACGAGATCAGTTGAAATTGTATTGTTATAAATAGGTCACTCGACCAGTTTGGAAATCAGTTCAGTTCAGTACAGTTTAATCAATTCGATAATCTCAACAATTGATTAATTCATCTCATTCAGCATTCAATATCTACTGAGAACCGAATATCCATCCTTGCTTTACTTAAGCATTATTTTAGCAACTTTATTCACAACATCACAATTATTGCAAATTCTTTGATCTCATCTTTCTCGGCTTCCCTCCCTTAAACCAACCCTATTTCCTCTTTTTGTAACTGGAGCAATACTCGAATGACCATTTCTTGGTTTAGGCGAGTCTTGTTCGATCTTGACCTCTCGATTACCAATACAACTTCACACTTTACCCCTCAGATTCTCTTTATTGTTTTATACCTAAAACAACTGGATGACAGTCTAAGCCACCTCAACCTAACCAATGAGATACATGGTATTGCAGTTAAATGGAAGGAGGTACGGGGAATTGAAACATGGCCTAGAGTGAAACACTTCTTCTGGAAGTGCTTGAAACAGATTGTACCTAATCGTTCAAGACTTTCTATGGTGTGCAGCTTTATTAACCCATTGTGTCCGATTTGTAATCAGGCGGATAAGTCAATTAAGCATATCATATTTCGTTGTTCCTTCTCTAGAGCAGTTTGAATGCAAGTCCCAGGTAGTAACAGAGCCCTGCAAGATACTACAAGAGGAATTCCACAAATCTTTGAAGAATGGATTGCACAACAAAGAGATGCAGACTATGAAGATAACTGGCTCAATACAGTGGTGGTAGTGTGTTGGTGTATTTGGTTTGATCGATGTAGCTATGTAAAACAGGATAAAAAAATACAGTCATAAATCACTGCAAGAAGGGCAATCATATTTGCCTCTTACTTGAATGAACTGCATAAGAAAAGACTTTAGAATACCCTGAACATGATCTTTTTACCAACGCACAAGATTAGAATTGGTTTCCATCACCATACCCTTTTGCTACAATCAACGGTGATGATTCTTACGAAAAGAATGATGATACTGTAAGCATTGGGCTAATATTTCGTGATAATGCAGGTACTTGGAGGAGATGCAGAGCAAAATAGCTTCAAGGGATTGTGTCGGTATAAAATCTGCAAGAAGATCTTAAACCCAACAGCCATTAGGAGAATATGACTAACCAATGGTTTAGAGAGTAAATCCTATGAAGAACATGTTATCGAGACAGGTTTAGAACTTCAACGATGAAGATTAAAGCATAATCATCAACAAAGTGTAGACCAAATGTTCGTTAATGACAAGTGTTTCTCTATCTAATACTACATGGATATTGTGCTTCAAGACCTGAGGAGATTCAATACTAACCTAGTCTCACTCACTCGCCTTTAGACTTATGAAAAATCAAACCCTTGTAACTGAGCTCGAGCTCACCTTTTATAGATCAAATTACAAGTGGGTTACAGCTAATAAGACAAATTATTCAATCGTGGAGGTGTCAGAGGTTGTCAAGTAAGTCGGTGGCCTTCGAGATGTCCTCAAGGAAATTACTTCGAAGCTCTTCATTCGAGAACATCAGTTTCCGAGTTTTCTGTCATCGAGTTCCTTTCTCTTCGATGTCTTCCACGTTGTCTTCCACTACAGGCACACCTTTTCAGATATTTGATTGCGACGACTCACTGTTGTACGAGATCTTCTCGGGTTCTATTCCCTGCTTCGGGGTCCTATACTGCCATTCTGCTTCCACTTCAAGATCCTGACACGTGTCTCGATGGTTTTATCCCCCTACAGTTTGCCTCTTTCCTTATTCGAAGATTGGAGATGTTCGAAGAAGGAAACTTCTGGTATTCCCTGCTCCTCGACACGTGTCCAGCTAGCATTTAATTCCATAACTGACACACGTAGCTTTGAATGTTTCGAAACCGTCAACCTCATTTTTCACCTTCTGACTTGCTATGCCGGTTCAGACTCCTTTCCTATTTAAACTTATCTTCTCCCTCCTTTGAGACTTTATTTCCATCTTCAAACTTCCTTTTCTTCAAAATCCTCTTCCCTTCCTTATATTTCTCGCTTTTGTTTCCTTATTTTCTCTCTTCTTTTACTCATGGTGAGTTTTAATTGATTCTCCTTGCGTTCTGTTTCTGATTCTTACTTTGGACTGATTTTTTCTGCTACAGTATTTCAGGGTCCCAAGAAGAAGGTGGTCTCTAATGAACAAACTGCTCTGAGAAAGATGGTGGATCCTAAACTTTCCTGGGATGAAAGAGCCAAGCTTGTTGGATTCAACGCAGAACTTTTTCCTTATACCCTGTTTTCGAATACTACTCGATGCATATTTCTGAGAAAGAGCAGAAGGATTCTCAGGACCGGATTACTGCTTATAAGGCGAGGGTACGTTATTTTATTTTATTTTACTTTAACTTCAATATTCTTATTGAGTTGTTTTCTTACAACCTGCTTTTTCTTCAGAAGGAACAGGAAATGATCCAGATCAAGAACAAGATGATGGTTAGAAGAAAGGGAAAAGAAAATCCGAACGAGCCAATGCTGGGAAGGAGGCAAGTGGTCAGGTAACAAACACAACCTTCCCCAGCTATGCTATGGGTATGAATACCTGCCTCTGTTTGTTTCCTAACGAATTGGTTACTTTTCAGCAGAATTTCTGGTGGTGAAGGGACTATGGCTTTCTGTATTGGAGATCCTACTCGTAAGAAGGTTGCGAAAGGAGGTTTAGTGAAAGATGACACTTCGAAGGAGGGCACCCCGAAAGAAGGTACTTCGAAAGGATACTCTACGACGACCACTACTAAAAGTGGGGAGAAATCTTCGAAGGAAGCTGTCGAAGAGATCGAAGATGAAAAAACTGAAGATGATGAAGAAGTTTTTAAGTTTCTTCGTGAACAAAAGAGAAGTAGGGGAGAGTATCCTCCCAAACAGTCTTCGAAGAAACCTTTGCCAGAATCCTCTTAATGTAGGTGACGCTACGAAGAAGGCTATGCCTCTGTTACCATGACTGCCTCAGCTACCTCAACCGCTAAGTTTGAATCAAATCTTCCTATTTTTGGAGTGAATCTGAATGTGTATGGGACTAATCATCCAATGATTAACGCTTCCACATTGCGACAGTCCGTACCTTCCTTTGGTGGCTCTTCGGTGCCTCAGAGTTTTTCGCACAGGTCTTATTCTGAGGAAGAAATTAGGAGATTCATGGATAATTGTTCCTGAGCTGGCCCTTATGCTCAAGACATTGCTAATCATCTGAAGGCTTATATTGAAGGTTAAGCTCGATGCAGGACTCCCGGATTTTATTTCACAAGCTTTTTCTGGAGTTTGGATGTCAAGAATCTAAACTCGGAATGGGCCAACCACCAAGCTTTCTTCGAGGGGGTAGGTATCTTGCTTTGGCAGTTAGAGTTTTACTTGCCTCTGTTGTTGCTAATATTGTGTTTTTTGCGGTCGTACCATCATGGTATGTATTTAATGAATCTATCTAAGGCACAAGGGAAGGAGATTGCCCGTCTTGACGGAGAGTTGGTGAGCATTCGTCATGAGAAGGATGACGTTACTGCTAAACTTGTGAAGGCTAGAGGTAAGGCAATGCCGAGTTTAAAAGCTTTGCAGATTTCGTTTTTATTGATGTGGTACCGACTGGTTGTTGTTTACGAATAGGTATTGTGGATGATTTGGGAAAGCAGCTCGGTGTTGTTGTTGAGAAGCGAGATACACATTCTGCAAACTTGAAGGCTCAAACTAGGCTAGTTTCGAAGCTTCAGTTAGATTTGAAGAATAAGGAGGAGGAATGCGCCTTGCTGAAGAAAAATCATGAAGTTGTTTTAAGCAACAAGGATGAGGATATAAATCTGCTCAAGGGGCAGGTTGCTTCGCTAAATCAGCACATCGATGATGAACCGAAGAGGAAGATGATTTTTTGCCGCACTCACACTCGTGATCTCTTTATGAGCTTTGGAATGAAACCAATGGTGTACCCTAGTGCCATGGATGACCCCGATGCTACGTTGGAGTCCGATTAAGGTTTGATTTCTCCCGAGAGGGTTCAAGTTATGGTTCAAAAGATGATAGAGAGGAAATATGCTGACGAAGAGTCCGAGGGAGAAGCAAGGATGAGAGCAGGGGGAACGATGAGGGGGGTGATGGAGAAAGCAATGATGATGAAGAAGTTAAGGTGGGGAGAGAAAAAGAGGGC
Organism: Papaver nudicaule; assembly: GCA_023529015.1. NCBI lineage: Eukaryota > Viridiplantae > Streptophyta > Magnoliopsida > Ranunculales > Papaveraceae > Papaver > Papaver nudicaule. Next base: position 7,027 of record JAJJMA010133506.1, read on the forward strand.
GAGAAGCCGAATGGGGAAAGACAGTTAGTGGGGGTAGGAGAAACGGGGGGCGAGAAGCCAATGGGAGAAAATATTGAAGTGGAGGATAAGAAAGGAGAGAATCGGGGCAAGGAGTTTTAAACTGAAAAGCCAGAAGAGAATGTTGTGGAGAATGCTATTGAAATTGGTGGTGTTGATGATGGTAAAGGTACTAATCGAAACGGTCAAAGTATCGCAAGAGATGATGAGGAAATTCCCAGCACTGATGATACTCAAGTTAAGGAGGTTGCTGAAGATACTGCATACAAGATGTTACATTCCTTCTGCTATCTTTTGTATTTCCTTTCTTGGTCTGTTCTTCCTTATTTCGAAGTGTGTTGTCTAAGCTTTTCGATATGCTTTCTTCCGTGTTGCTTGTTTTGTATTGTTAACTTTGTACTTTGTTGTTTTTTGAATGAAAGATGCTGCTTTGAATTTGTCATTTAATGAACAAGTCATGTTTTTTCTTCGATGCATAGTTTTTGTAGTATGCGTGATCAGGCACCCACTTTTCTTCAATGCATTGCTTTGCCTGGCAACTTGTGATCAAGCATGAGGTTTACCTTACGAATTCTAGGTTCCTAAGGTTACTTAGAGTGCAACTCTGGGGATTAATTTGATGTGGGAGGCAGTAAACTAAGCTAGTGGGGGCGGCGGATCACCCTTCCCAAAGGCTTGGAGCTACTTGGCTGATCTCAAGCGGACATGGTTATCGAGGTCATAAGTACCTATTTTTCCTCAGTACTTTAGGAGCTTATGGTGGGCATCGAAGATATCAAGTATCCTCAGAGAAGACATGAGTAATGTCCTGAAAACTCGTTTTGCCTATGTAAAGTAGGAATCTTATGATAGGCAACTACTTTGAACCTCGATAATAAAGTAGCACAATGGGGAAGTGCTGGTCAAAGATGAAGCTTAGACATGGTACTGTTCTCCGGCCTGGAGTTTGACTCTTATGTTCTCGCTTGCCCCTCCTCGAGGCTATGTTTGATTTTGGGAGGAGGTCCCTTGGCTGTGTAACTCGCTCACCATTCCCGTGAATGTAAGATAATTTAGATTCCTCGGGGTTCCACCCGCCCTAATGGCAGATGTTAGTCCCATTTATTATCCCCGCGACGCCTCAAAAGAGTGGTCCCAGCGGTGGCAATGGTAGTTGGGTCCAAATGCCTCTAGATTATGTAGCTTCGATGCAAAGTACCCACCGCTAACGGGGTGTCTTATGGGTAGATGACTGTGTCATGTAGCTCGTAGGGCCCTTACGGCTACATGTACCTCAGCTCTTATGCCTAACGTTTTGCAGGATTTTTTTACATTTGGCATCAGGGCCTTGGCGTCAAGGCCTTTAATTTCATTGCGTCAAGGCACTTGGGGAGATATGGCATCATGACTCGTTCGTTTTATAGGGCATCGATGCCTTAGGAGATGTGCCTAATCAGGTAGGAATTTTGCCTAATCGAATAGGATCTGGAGTTTGATTCGAGGTACAATAAATCAGATTGTTGAAAGAATTCTTTATTTTGGAGACTGGAACCGAGGTACATCCTCTTTTTATGAGTAATATTTTCGTATGTATTTTGCATTCTATGCATTTCCCAATCCGACTCAATTTTCATCGATTAATTTGTACGCTCTTTTCCCTGCCACCTGCTGTACTTTGAAGGGACCTTCCCATATTGGTTCTAATTTTCCACATTCTCCCTTTTGATTAGGGGTATTTCTCGCAGTACCAAATCCCCGGGCTGGAACTCTCTCTCGATGACCTTTTTGTTGTATCATTTTGCTAAACCTTGTTGATAGTTGATGAATGCTGCAGAGTTGTCTCTCTTGTTTCCTCCAGATCATCCAATTTTGCGGATATTAGATCCGCTTTCAGGTTTTGCTCCCATGACTTATGTTTGTCTGTAGGTAACATGATTTTAGTGGGGAGCACTGCCTCTGTTCCGAATGTTAGCTGAAATGGAGCCATTCTAGTTGCTTCTCTTCGGGATATTCTAAATGCCCAAAGTACGTTGTGAAGGTGTTCACACCATTTCTTTTTGTGATGTATGACTCGTTTCTTCAAGTTGTCTCCAACTGTTTTTGTTAGTTTCTTTTGCTTGGTCGTTGCTTTGTGGATATATCGGAGTTGAAGTTCCTAGCATTACATTGTATTAATTTAGTAGAAGCTTGATGTCAGCACTGAAGAATTCTTTTGTGTTATCCGATACTATCTCAGCAGGGACTTTGAATCGACAAAATATGTTTTCCCAGAAGAAAGTGAAGACATCTTGGCCCGTGTGATTCTTCAATGCTTTAACTTCGATCCACTTTGTAAAATAATCAGTTGCCACAATAATATACTTGCATTGTCATGTTTCTGGAATGAATGGTCCCACAATATCGACCCCCCACTTGGCGAAAGGCCATGGGATTAATACTGAGTTTAGATTTGTTGCCGGTGCGTGTACTCTTTTGGAGAATCTCTGACAAGCGTCGCATCTTCGAGATATGTCCTTTGCATCAGCATGCATGTATGTCCAATAATACCCCTGAGCCTTGGTTTTCTGAGCTAAGGCTCTTGCTCCACTATGAGTTCCTGCTTTGCCACTGTGAAGTTCTGTCATTAGTGAAAAAACATCTATTCGATGAACACATCTTAGTAGTGGACCCAAAAATGACGGTCGATACAGGTCTCCATCGAGGATTATATAGTTTCCTGATCTGCTGATTATCTTATGAGCTTCGAGTGGGTTATTTCCAAATATTTTCTTATAGGTAAACTCCAATCTTCGATTTCATCTTGAATTGCCATCACGAGCTCCTCCCTTGAGTTTTCGATGGACGACTTATGCACTCTTCCAATCTCGATGGAGACGATGCTTGGGTCTGTCATTTTTGAGGCAATAAATGCCAGAGCATCTGCATGTCTTTATCCTTTATGCAGATATGCCTTATTTTTAGATGTGGAACTTTTGCCATTAACCTCCTAGCCAATTTCTTGTATTTTAGATGCGAATCGTTTGTCTGATATATAGCTCCCGTCAAGTTGCCTGACTACAAGCTGAGAATTTGTGGTTATCCTTGCCTCTTGAATTTCCATTTATATCATGAGTTTTAACGTGTGAATCGTTGCCTCATACTCTGTCTCATTATTCGTGGCTTCGAATTCTAATCTAAGTGAATATATTGTTCACTTCCCCTCTGGCGAAGTGACTCATCGACCATCTCCATTTACTGATCCATTGATAAATATTTTCCACCGCCGAGGATGACACTGCGGTAAAAGGTCCAAAGGCCTATCCTCTTCCTCGATGCCTAGCATTGGTTCACCTTCATCGTCTTCTTCGACAGGAAATTCGGCTAAAAAGTCAGCTATAACCTGTGATTTTTTGTGTCGTACGAATTTCCCATTTTACAATTCTTCCTGCTGCCTGGATGTTTTTAAGAACAAATTAATTTGATGGGAGTTTTAGTTAGCACGATGATTCGATGGGCCTCGAAGCATGTTCGAAGCTTTTGAGTTGCCACCAACAGTGCCAGTATGAGCTGCTCTAACTTGGTATAATTTTTCTCTGCTGGAAAGAGTGTCCTATTGATGTAGTATACTGGCTTTTCTTCTTCTCTGGTGGTCACGAGTATTGCACTAATAGCGTCAGAATTGGCTGTTATGTAGAGCCTTAAGTCTTCATCCTTTTCTGGTCGCTGCGAAGCTGGTAAACTTGACAGGTAATTTTTGATTCCCTGGAATGCAGCTTCCCTCTCGTCTGTCCATAGGAACTTTTCCCCTTTCTTTAGGATGCTGAAGAAGTCTTTAGATCGATCCGAGGATCGAGCAATGAATCTGCTCAGGGATGTTATCCTCTCATTAAGCGCTTGCACGTCTTTTACTGTTGTTGGCGATGGCATGTATCAGATTGATTCTAACGTTAATGGGTCTGCTTCGATTCCAGTTTTTGTGACGATGTATTCTAACAATTAATAAGAAAACACCTGAGGAGACGGTAATGTCGTTCGTACTTGAATTTCTTTCCTTTACATCGTTGCCATTTCTTCAAAGTCCTGGCAAAATTTTCATCATCAGTATCTTCCGGAAAATGAGCTTTGATCAATCTCCCCAAGTGCATAAATTCGTGGACTCTTTGGTGTATTTTTCTCCAACGCGACCACTGAAAAAGAAGGGATACCGAAAGACTACCAACTTTTCGTTTTTGGCTCGTGAGTCTTATGGTAAAGAGTTTGGACGATCTCAAAAATCAATATCCAAACCTCTAACTGGAGTAATCTCAACAGTTAGGTAATAACGTACTACTTGGTGCTTTAATTATAAATCAGAGTTATAATGCGGAAAGGGAAAAGCACACAAGACACCAAACGTTAAAAAACGTTTGGTGTCTTG
>JAJJMA010133507.1:7944-21121 GCA_023529015.1 Papaver nudicaule
TATAGTGAAAAATTGACTATATATTATTTAAATTCTTATTGGTTTTTTCGGTGCTATTTCTCGGGATATTGTTTGGTTAATATTTTTTTAATTTTTGTTATTTTATAACCTCAAATCAAAACCAACCACATATATTGGATTTTTTTTCTTCAGTTTTTGGGTTTCTCTATTTTATTTTATTTTATTTTATTATTTCAGGTCGGATTGGGCCAGGTTTCATCCTGGTAGAAAACCAACCAATGTGTAGCCCTAGCCGAGGATATGAAGTCATTCATTTTATAATATAAATCTCAAAAGTTCCCAAGAACTACGAACTTTGTGTAGTTCTGTTTTTAATTAGTTGTGCTCCCTCATATAAAGAAATTCTTAGGGAATGGACAAACCTCATATTCGCCAATTTTGATCCCACTATGGGATGCGCAAAACATGAAAATTGAAGGACAAACCAACAAAACCATTAATTTGCAGGGTCTGGTCTAACAATGTTTGACCGATTATTGTTATGATGAACGACAAAAGTCAAGCCGCTCGGCCGAAGTTATGTGGAGTTGTACTGAATTAAGTCGAGCAGACCAATCTTTAACCGCTCGGTTATAGTTCAGTCTTTCATCCAACGACTAGACTCTCTTTTACTTGCGTATAAATAAACCACTCACCACTTCAAATTGCACCTCTAATTATCTCAATTTCTTAATTCTTCAAATCTTTTAGTTACTTGTAATACCAATTTATATTTTCATCTAATCTTGAGGAAGATGGTTAGAGTTTGTGCTCCAAGATTTCTAGAAGAAAATTTATCCTTTTATAGAAGTTATGTATCTCAAGCAGTCGTGATTTAACTATGTTAACATACAGATTAGCGCATAAGTGATTTCACTGGGTTTCTGGACAGTATGATGCATACGATATCATCACATACACATGACGTAATACCAATCCCAGGGTTTACTTTATTGCTATCAACATGTTCATTATCACCTTTTGCTTTCTTTGATCAGATACTTCTTCTTATTATTATTCTTCCTTGTAGCCTATTGAATCAAGTGCTCTATTTCTTGGGTTCTCCTCTAGTTAATACTATCAAGATGTTGTTTTTTCTGTGACCACTTTATATATATATATATATTTGATTGGCCTCACAAGTATGATCATTCCTAAATAATCCAATTAGATAAATCCAATTATATATACATGAACCACATTATCTGTTATGCTTGGTAATATTTATGTTTATCGATCAAAAGAATAATCATTCCTAAATAATCTAATTCAAAGTCAAGCCTAGATAGTGTTCAATCACCTAATATTATCACATTAACATATGTGGATCGATAGAAATATAAAATCTACATGTTGATAGGGTTCACACAACATAAATCCTAACATTCTTTCATTTTCAAAGGAAACCACATTTACTTGTAATGTTTCAAAGAAACAATAAGAATGACTTAAAAAGTAATGATTTTGTCGTATTTTATGAGGTGTTACATAGCTCAAATCATCGAAAAACAACAAAGATAGTTGAAACTTTTATTAGAAAACAATGAACCTAAAATTTATACTTAGATAAGTTTTTGGTAATCAAGGTACACTGCATGCAATGAACTTAAATTCTCATCTCAAATTACTTTAAAATGTAAAATAATCTCATTTTGTGGAACAATAATATGACATCCAACAAAGCTACATTTTTTTTTCTTTTTGAAAGATAACTACATTGTTCTTGTACGTAATGTTTCTTGGAAACCATAAGAAACACAACAAAAGTAATGTTTTTGTTGTACTTTATGAGGTTTACATACCTTAATCAAAATAATAAAAGTAACTGTAACTTTTATTAAAAATGGTGAACAATTTAAAATTTACACGTAGATAAGTTTTTGTTAATCAAGGTACATTGAATACAATAAACAAAATTTTCCCGATTTAAACTACTCTAAAATATGAACTAATCTCATTTTGTGGAACAATTAATATGCCATCCAACGGTGTTATATACATATGTGATTCTATCCCATCCAAATAAGTTGAGGGAGTTGATAGCTAATATGAAGTTGTTGAAATTTGTAGTTCCAAAGACGATATATACATAACTTCAGAAGTTTTAATGTGATTTCAAAAATGAGAATCACACGGATTGATAGCACTTTTCTGAATTTTCGAAGTCAGTTAAAAGTTGATGAAAGTTTGTGAGTTCTATGAATCATTTGCAGAAAGATTGATGGAAATATTTTGGGTTTGTGGATGTAGTAAAAAAGTAAACCACCTTCATATTAGTGGATGGAACAACGGACACCACAATTGATAGTACCACACACAGAAAAAAAAAATACACCACACACTAAGAAAAAAAAAAGAAAAAAAACCTAAAAAAACACACACACATCAAACCACACCACACCACACAAAGACTTTCTTCAAAGACATTTCCTGACACGTCTCCTTAAGCATTGCGAGTATTTTCGACTTGAACCCATGCTGACTCCACCAAGATGTTAATATTGCCAGCGCCAGCGACCCCGATCAGTACGTCTATTGGAGTACCCTCTTTAATCCCTTTCATATGGTTCTGATGTTGGATGGCTTTTTTCCAATTGAGATAACATATATCATGGGTACCATTTTTTCTTAGTGTCACAGGTTCACCGGAGATGTCACTCCATAAAAGTAGAAGTTTACTTTTATCTTTTGTTCTACATCAACATTGTAGTGGTTGAACAATGCCGTAAGAAATCCCAAACTGTCTCCGGTAAACATCAAACGTCTCTCGTTTGTTTTTGATAAATGCTTGTGGAAGAGCGGGAAAGAACGAGTCTCATGGGGAATTCCAAAGTAACTTGGGCTGATTTGGGGTGTGTTATATAGCAGGGTCTTCGGCACAGAGGCTAAGGTATTGTGGACCTCCTGATAGAAAACATAAGAGTGTTAGTTTCATCCTTCAGGGCCTTTATTCTAAAACACGACCCTTAAATAGCTGAAAAATCCCTGCATCAAAACCAAGTCTTAAATGTTGCAGCATACTAAAACTTCAAAAATACGTCGAAATTAGAACCTCTTCTTTTCTTCTGGCATTTCTATTACTCTTAATACAAATGTTTTGTGATTAAATATAAGTAATCTGTGAGAAACAATAGTTGATTGGTCATAAAATCAGCTAATTATTCAGGATGAAACAAACCCTTAATCATAAAGTCGTAAACTTTTTTCTTCTTTGTAGTATTTAGGGTACATTTTCTTCGAGATATCGAATCAAAACCACGTTAACCTTCCTCTATCAGCGAGCCACCACCTTCTTATTCTAATTTTTTTGTAGTCATAATTCACAGAATAAACAAAAGTTATGTTTTCTTTTTCTTCTTCTTCTTCTTCTTCTTTGATAAGGTAAAGGTTGGTTATGTCGGACAGGGGTGAAGCCCCCCCCCCCCTTCTTATTTTAATTTATCACAGTAGTCTTTGTTAGGGCAATCAGGAGAGATATGTCCATAACCTAAACATTTGAAACACTATGGTAAATCCTCAGGATTTTCCCAATTCTGTTTTTTGTTGTGAGAAGAAAAAGTATGTGGGTTCCTTTTCTTTCTTAACAATTGAGAGACAAGAGAAAGTAGCTCATCATTAAAATCAGAATCAGAATTGTTATCAAGAGGTTTCTCAGGGGTCTGAGCCTTTAGGGATATGACTTTACTTTGATGCTCATAATCAAAAAATTTTAGTTTAGAAACCAAATCACCTCTTGATATGTCATATCCATGTTTTTCTTGGATGTTTTTTTGAATCATATCTGGGGGGAAGGGACCTTAGATTTTTCCGTACAATGTCTCTTTCTTCGATAGTTTTCCCTAGTGATAAAGAGGCGTTCACGATTTCAGAGAGCTTGTGTTCAAATTCTGTAAAGGTATCTTCATCAGATATTCAGAGATTTTCCCAGTAAGACATGAGATTTTGAAGTCTTGCTTCTTTCTCCACAGTATTACATTCGTATACTGTTTTCAAAATATCCCAAGCATCTTTAGCAAATTCACATGTTTCCACATGATGATGCAGATCGGGAGTTATGGCGTGAATGATGACGTTAAGCGCATGAGCTTCAAGTTTAGCTTTGGCTCTGTCGTTTTCGTCATACTCGCCTGGTTTCTTATTGCGAGTAATGGCAGCATCACCTTCTCTTATGGTAAGAATAGGTGGTGTGTATCCATCAATCACGTAGACCCAACTGTCAAAGTCTCGAGATTGTAGAAACGACCGCATAGCAGATTTCCACCATATAATTTGTACCATCAAAAACTGGTGGAACATGTACATTCGCATAATGTGTGTTCATAGTTCACGAAAGCGTCAAACACCGACAGTTACGTCATTTGCAAGGTGTTTGCCGGCTCTGATACCAACTGAAAAAGCGAGGATACCGAGATATACCACCAACTTTTTGTTCTCGTGAACCTAGTTGATTATGGTTGTTTGGACGATCTCACAAATCAATATTCAAATAACAACCTGAGTATAGTTCAGAGAACCGAACCCTAACAAAAACGTAGTTCTCGTAGATCTCAATAGAGATGGATTCACTCAAAGGTTATGAATCAACAAACTTGCAATTACTTCTGTTATAAAGATCAAAGACAATATAATGCGGAAGGGAAAAGTAATGCAAGACACCAGAATTTTGTTAACGAGGAAACTGCAAACCTAGTAGAAAAACCCCGGGACCTCGTCCAGATGTGAACGCCCTCAGTATGAACGGTATACAGACGCTAGCCTACTCTCAGACTTCGGACTGAACTGTATCGAGACTGAATTCACCCTACAAATAATTCATCTACCAATGTGCTCCTACGTCTCTTGGCTCCCGCAGTAGCCTACGTACTTGATTCCCCTAGCTGACGTCCTTTACAGGCCTAAGAGTTGCTCCACTTACCTTCGTGAAGACTAGCGCTACCCTGCCTCTAACAGGACGCCTAAAAGTATCCAAGTAATCAAACAAGAATACGATTATGATTTCCTTTAGACTTAAAGTCAAGGTTAATGGAAATCGATATGTTGAATAGGGCTTATTGATCTAGCCTAAACAACTTTACCTCCTAACGCGACACGAACTTAGTATGAAACCTAGTTCGTGAATTTGTGTTTGGGAACTTCTAGGGTTTACGATACAAGATCCACCTAACGAAGTTTCTATCAAATCTTGGTCGTGATAAGATTGAAAGAATTCAATCGACCCAAGATACATGATGGAAATTTGACTTCCGACCTGTGCTTCACGATCCTCAAGTGAAGTCTTTCAATAGCTGTAGTCCAAATGGACTTCGAGATGACGACCAACCTTTATGCAAGGATACACAGATGTGTAGAGGATTAAGATTGTATCTTGCAGAAGGTCATCTATTTATAGTGATTTCCAAGGGAGGCTTTGCTTAAAGTTTAAGCAACCTTGAGTAGGGCTCAAGCAAGTTCCGGAACTAGGTAAGTCCATAGCTTAAATACCCATTATCAATCTTCTAAGAACTTTGGACTAAGCCAAAAGTTAAAGAAGACTCAACCTTGTTTGAAGGTCGGCGACTTCTAGTCCAATGCTTGTTTGGACATCGCTTTGCGACTTCTGGTCCAAATACTTAGTTTGAACATCGCTTGGATTATTTTGTTGAATTCCATGGGCCAAGTCACAACAAGTCCGAGAACTAATCATGCCTAGACCGAAAACTTCAAGATATGGAGTTGGAATTTTTCGTATGGCTTATATGAACGCGTTCATACAGACTTAGCTCGTTCTCTGAAATGCCAAAAGCAACACATGTACGCGTTCATGAACGTGTTCACCGTTGGGGTCATTTCAAGAGACAACTCAACATACTCTACCTACTCATATTATCACAAGTGTGACAATTGCAAAGGAGAAAATCCTAAAATACCTTCGGATCATATAAACAACATCATAGACTATTGGTATGATAGAAATGGTAAAAACGATACGGAAAGGAAATACCTTTCTAACCTTCAGTGAGGACGTTATGATTTATCAAGTAGTAAGCTTCGGTCTTCGTCTTCATCTCGATTACCTAAAACTATCCTAGTCCGAGGTTGTAGAGTAAACTTATCAAGGATTGTGTTTTTGTCTCATAAACTTGACAACTGACTTGAGATAGCAACATCAGTGGGTTCGACCGAGCAATGCTCTAACAAGATTTATACCTATACTTTATTCAATTTTCAAGACATAAAGGAAGAAGAAGATTGAGGTTTTTTTTTATCAAATTTAAAATGGGTTCTTCGCCGCTTTTGTTCTACCTTAATGCACTTGATTTCACTATGTAAACTTGTGAGTCTTTTCTTCCCTAAATTTTGTTTTTCTTTTCCCCTACATTTTCTCTTACAAAACAATCTTTTGTTCCTAAAACTACTTTTAAATGATTTTCACTCTGGTGTAGAAAATATGTTTGTACATCCTATTGTGTACATGTTTTATTAAATTCCATATGTAGTGCCGAAAGAATTTTCAGATCACTTTAAAGGGTCTCAATTTGAGTTTATCCTCAAAACCAACTTCCATCGAAGATGTTGGATTATAAAAGTTGTGTGAGGGTTGAATGAACTTTGTTGGAAATCAATCTCTACAAGTTAATATGCTAGTTATATTTTCTTTCTGGCCTTACAGCTGACTTGGAAACTCTAGTTATGTCATCATCTATCTTTACGTCACTAATTTTCACTTGTAGTTTCGTTGTGTACCTTTTTTATTTTGACAAGAACATGTTGAAATAAAAAAACTATAACATGTTGCAGCACTGCCATCACAGTTTTCCAATTTTACAACAATCACACTATAATTGTTTTTTTTAAAAGGTTTTTTTTTTGTGAACCCTTTTCTTGGTAAAGCCTTTAACTTTGTAGTTTCTTATAATTTCTCTCGTTGTATCTTTATTTTGAACATTGATCTATTTCTTTGATGGACTGATCTTACACTAATATTTTCATCAAATGAAATGTTATTTTGTGTATCTTTGTTTCCTACTTTATGAAATGTGATCGAGCGACTGCTCACATGGGATTTTGCAGTACGAGGGATGCTTGTTCATTTTAGAGATATTGCTTGCCTTCTTTTGTAACATTGATGGTGTCATTGAGAAACATGAGTAGATACTGCCGAGGTTCTTGTATATGTGACCTTCTTCGATCGTCCTGGAAGCGAAGTCTACTTGGCCAAACTACAAATCATTGTGCTGGATCTATCGAGGAAAATTTAATCAATGCCCTTGCTGATATCTTGAGGATATTCCAAGCTTGTCTCGTATCTTGTATTCCAATAAACTGAATGCTTTTCGACCCTTTGGTGCTTCGATCCATCCTGTACTGAAATGAAAGTATATTTGTTTTAAGTTTTCTGTCAAGATCGATTCATGCTTTCCTTTAATGCCCAATCAGAGTGGGATGTGATCCTAGGCTCCTAGGTGATTTTCTTAATTAGGGTGACATTTTAGGGCTTACTTCGACGCAGGAGACAGAAAACCCAAGCAAGTGGGGGCCGTGGATAACCCTTCCCATAGGATTTTCGCTACTTTCCTTGCCTCGAGCTGGTTAGGATATCGAAGTTGTAGATACCTGGTTTGCCTAAATAAATAGAATGCTTATGGTAGGTATCGAATCAACCATCGATAATTCAAGTAACACTACGGGGGAGTGTCGTTCAAAGCTGGATCTTAGACATGGTAATGTACTCCTGTCGCGGCCATGAATTCAACTTTTCGATTCTCGATCGCCCCTCTTCATGGCGAAATGTATTTATTAAAGGAGGTGCCCTCAGCTAGGGTAACTCGCTTGTCATTCCCGTGAATGTAAACAAATTAACTGCTTCAGGGATCCTGCCTTCCTAATGGTAGGGGATCATCCCATTTATCATCCCCACGATGCCTCTTCCGGGAATTTCGCAAGATCGCATGGGAGTGGGTCCAAATGCCTAGCCTATCTAGCTTCGATGCAAAGTACCCACCGTTATCGGAGTATCTTGTGGGTATATGAATGCGCCATGTAGTTCACAGGGCCCTTGTGACTACATCGGCCTCATCTGTATGCCTAATCAAGTAGGTCTTAGTATTGCCTAGTCTGGTAGGTCTTATAAATTTATTTTAGATATGCCTAGTCAGGTAGGTCTTTGTGCCTAATCATGTAGGATTTTGCCCAGTCTGGTGGGATTATCAAAGCTTTCGATCTCATTTATTTTGTTTTGTTTAATTCAAATCTTAAACTGGAGTAATCGGTTGTTGTTGCTGCTAGATTACATGGTTGTAGTCATGGAATGCCATGGTGGTTCACGACATTTTCTACATCTGTTAGCATTGAGGGGCGGCGGCCACAGTGGTAGTGGTGGTGGCTAAACTTCAACATATTGTTTTAGGTTTTGGAGTGTGTAGTTTTACCAAGCTTCATGCAAAGCTGTTAGCTTTTGTTTTTTGTTGTGGTAAAGCTAAATGAGATCTTGCATTTGTTTGTGGGTGGGCTTATTTGGATAGCTCCATGGGCAGGTGTAACTTAGTTTTATTTTTTTGTGGGATTTATCTGTTGGTTGAGTTTGCTCTTCCATCTAACTGGGTTTGTACTCTGCTTACTTCCAGTAAGCTTTATTAATGAAAATTATTACGTTTGTTGATCAAGAAAAAAAGGGAATTAGTGAAATCTGTCCCAAGTTAAGTAGCCGATTCAATCACTTGTCCCTTTTTATGGCTTCTCTTAAACATAGACCATGCATTTGTTATTCATATATCAAACAACTTATACTAATTATTTAACCAAATGGTTCTTAATTTTCCTTAAATTCATTTTGTGTTTTTTTTAATTTACCAAAATTTAAAATAAACATAATTTCTCTAATTAATCTGACATATCTATTTCTCTAATTAATCTGACATATCTAATCGTTGTAATTTCTAACTCCATCATCTGTCTCAAAACCTTCACATAGTAATTTTCAATCCCCACACAAAGTTATTAATCAAACCCTAATAATTTTAGATTGTTGTTATAGGGAAAGCTAATAAAGCTTTTGGGAAAGCTGACTTTGGTCAAGTCAACATGACCTAGAGACAACAAGGGGGGTAAATAAAAAACAACCTAACGGTTCTTTTTCTTCGCTTTCGGCCATCACCTTCATTAAGACGGTTGTCTTTGAAGATTCAATCTTTGTCAATTCAATCTTTTTTTTTTGTGAAACTCATTAGTTATTAGTTGATCAAACATTTCATGCAAGTATGCAACCATAAAATGAATGTCTCCATGAGAAATTGCAAATTTTAACAAAAGGTAAACAATAATCCACATTTATAGATTTAACTTTTTAAGTATCCCCAATCTTTTAACTTTTAAATATCCTCAATCTAGCCTTGTAGAAATTCTATGAATGATTTTGAGACTTTGTACAACCAAAATAAACATTGGTTGCAAAATTAAGAAATACGGAGTTTGAAATGAGGCTTTTGGCCATCATTAGTTAAACTGGATTTTCCATGTTTATCTTGTTTATGGTAAAGAAGATTAGTAATCTCACAAAATTGTAGTTTCTGTTTACTGGTGGGAAAAGAAATATAATTAGGCTTGGTGGTGGATGAGGGTTTATATTTGGGATGAAGTCTTACACTTCCGTTTTCCCATACATTTATGAGGGAATACACCAAATTAATCGATGTTTTGACTGTGTACTTGATAAAATAAAACTTTCAGAGAAAGATCAATGTCTATCCGACAGTAAATAGAGTATATATTTCCACCCGTACAAACCAAAAGTCCATCACCTATGACCAGAAGTCAGCTTTCCCCTAGCTAAGGATCTAATTTTCCCTATAATAGTGATCTAATTCTATAATGGAGAAAAACATGTGAGAAATAAAAGGATATTGATACCAAAAATGAAATAAAGTAAACTAATGATGTTATGAGAGACGTTAGAATGATTGATATGAACGAAGATCTTGCTTTTTTCCCTTAGCCTATTGCTTTTATCACTATTTACAAAACCCATTGAATTTTCTTTCAAAATTATGTAAATCTTTGATTACTTTGAGTCATTCAAAACAAATCTTGATTAATTGGGCTATGTTTAAGATTTCACAAGAAGGCTTTTGGGCTATATAATTAATTGTAAAGGGTTTTTTGGTTAATAAAATCAATTAATTATTTTGGGTTATGAATAATAAGACCTGATTTTTTTGGGGGCTGTGGTGATTAAACGGGGACTGCGATCCTCAGAAAGTCGTCACAGTAAAAGACAAAAACTATGACGACTTTCACCAAGTCGTCATAGTGAAAACCAAAAACTGAAGATTTTCTGAGGACCATAATTCCCATTTAAACAACGCAGTACCCAAAAAAACCAGGTAATAAAAGCATAGGCTTGAGAGGCCAGTTTTATTAATCCTTTGTAAATCTGCCTCACCGTCAATGTTTAACAACTCAACGGAGTTAGGCAGTAAGACCAAGCTGAGCTGTAAATATAAAGCCCAGGTGCTAGTACAGGTGGAAAGCGAAAATATCGTAAGAAGACCTATTAGGCTGTTCTCTATGGAGGAAAAGCAGGGATGAAAGCGATAGAATACCGTCGTCTAAAGTCCACTCTCTCTCCTCTTCCCTCGCACCCACTGTGAATCCGCAGTGCCCCTCCCGGAACTGGGAGGAAAGCGAGGAAAGCTGTATCGCTCAAAAAGCGATAGAAACTATCTCGCTTTCACTTTAGCGAGATAGCTTTCCTCGCTTTCCAGAAAGCGAGATAGCTTTCCTCGCTTTCAGTTTGACCTTTTTTAATTTACAATAACATGAATTAAGGTAATACAATAACTTTTCGACCTTTTCGACTTGATTTCACTGTAAAATCACGAATAATCGAAACAATTTTAACTAATAAACTCTTCGGCCATTCAATTTCAAGAGCCTGATCGAGAATTTTGTCCATAGAAATGGATTTGATTTGGTGAATAACATGATTTGATGGCGGAAGAACATATTGATTTCACTTAACTTGATCAATGATTAATATATAATGAGTTTTATGTTTAATTTGTAGTTCCAGTAGGTGTGGGAATTGGGTTTTGGGGCTGCTGATGTTGGAATTCAATAGTTAAAGGTTGCAAATATTTTGATTTCTTACTTTGTCAATTTATATAGATAAGGTCTTAGAATTTAATTACCTTATTTTTGACGAAATTCTTGTATTGGGTTTTGTTGTGAAATGATGGAGACCCCATTTTAGTTGCATATGCAGGAATCAAATAACCACTAATATAAGAATTGATGTTTCAGTGTGCGTTCATGTTAGGAAAATGGGTTTGTTCTGGAATTGAATCTAGTGCAGGGAAGGAGATGTATGAAGGCTTGTGCAACTAATATGATTGTAAATTGTGAGTGTGAATCTCAAATATGAGGGTTTCCATTAATTAGGGTTCTTCAATTAGGGAAGAACATCACTGGTTAAACTACGAATCGAAGCAAAAAGATGACTACCCCCAACAGATGGTAAATGTGAAGAACACATACAATCAAATCGACTGCTTAATGAAGATGGTGAAGATAAACCCATTCTCTGTTCTTTGACATTCTTCAATCTTCTTCCTTCTTTACTTGCTTTTTAAGAAGAATGGACAAGGATTCAAGAGAAAAAAGAGTAGATGAAAGTGGTGGAGATGGAAACCAGAGAGATTATCGAAGATTTTAATTTAGTGGAGATGAAAGCTATCTCGCCTTGACTGGGTTTGACCGGTCAAGCGATATAGTTTGTATCGCTTCACCTGAGCGATATAGTTTATCTCGCTGGGCGAGATAGCTTCCCTCGCTTCAGTGGTGCCTCCATAGCTAACAGGCATCCGGGAGGGGCAATGGGGAAACACTGTTGGGATGATTTCTCTCACCTCCATAGAGAACTGCCTTAGCCCTTTGTTATGTTGTTTTTCTACTTGATAGGTTAGGGGTCCCTTTGTTATCTTTATCACGATATTTCCCTCCAGAAAATGCTTATGGTTTCATTCAAAAATTGGTTGTAAATAAAGAAACAAGGATTTAGGTTTTATTTCCTATTCTTGAAACAATTGATTGACTATAGTTTCTGTTGAAAACCTAAGCAATTTCTGGGCGAGTGATTTATGTTTTTTCGAAGAAATGGGGAAGAAGAAGATGCAGGTTGATGAAGGTGATATGAACAAGAAGACTGCTTGAACTTCTAAAAGGTATATTTCACGAACTCCAACACTGTTTCTATTCTTTGTTGTAATAGATGTTCAAATTTGTTCTTGTTTGGAGTTTGTTTTTTAATTGGGGTTTTCAATTTGAGTTTACTAGATTAGGGGGTTTTCAAGGCTATTCAAATTAGGGTTTGTAAATGGATTATGAAATTTGGGTTTTCGGTTTTAAGACTTTGTATCTGGATTTTCGATAATTCAGGGCTTTTCAGATCACTTTTTAGCTGTTAATAAGATTGTATGTATATTGTTAGTGAATATGATATGTATTTTGACTTGATCTGATACTTACTATCTTGACTTTTTCGGTATGCCAGTGAAGATGGTATGTTATTGTTCTCTATAAGCTAAATCCTAGTTCTAATTAACCCAACCAAAAGAATAGGCTGAGGAATTAATGAGAAAAAAGACGCAGTTCTGAACCTCATTTACAGTCTAAGGTTTATTTTGGAGTGCTAAACAAATTTGGTGATTGATTAGCATGATTACTATGATCTAAACTTCTAAGAAGGAAAGGATATTCCATTTCCCATGTTTATTATTAGGGTATGATTTCACTCAAATATCTCTGGCTTAGATGAGCTTTTCTCAAACTTCTTTGGTAAGTGTTACTTTAAGTGGCACCCAAACAATTTCTCATAAATAAACTCACTAAGGTTCTTTGGTATCTGGTAATTGTTACTTTACACTGTGGTTTGTTGTTCTAGCTATGTAATGACAAATTTTGGTTGAACAAGTTATAGGAAACGGCGAAACGCAGTTTTTTTTTTCTTTGAATTACTCACTCGTCATATGCCATAAACTATGTTATCTTTAGCCTTTGCTGAATAACTTGCGAGATTTTTCGACCATAACAAGTCATCGGTTACTTAAATCTCAAGGTCGGAATCAGTTATACTACTTGACTATGATGTAGGATTTGTAGTGTACTTATGTCTCCTATTTATGGTTTTCACGTCTAGGTTAGA
>JAJJMA010133507.1:21131-36177 GCA_023529015.1 Papaver nudicaule
ATGAAATAATCTCAGAGTTCTTATAACACAACAATTTGACATGGAGAATTTGATCCATTTTCATTTCTTTTCAAGGATGCAATGTCGGATTCTAAGAAAGAAAGCAAAAAGCAAAAGACAGTAGATGGTTGAACTTGTCAAGACTCAACAAGTACAACCAAGACATGCATGATTCTTCCTTTGAAGTTTGACCAAATCTGAAATTTGTTACCTTTTCCAATTTCTTTTCAGAAATCTCACTCTTCACTATAATTACATGCTGCACTGTCGAGATCCTCTGTGCATGTACTTCTTGTACCTACCTATGGGGTAGCGCCACTTGTTATAATGAAATAACTTTCTTACTGTTGGTGAAATTCTTCTGTTAGCAAAAGCATTTGAACCAAAAATGTGGCACTTCCCTATTGGTAGTCACAGAGCGGTACATAAACACACTATACCCATTCTCTGCAAAACCAGAAGGGTGGTACAAACACACTTAAAGCATTTGATACCCTTAGCAACAAACACCCGTTGCCCACAACCCCATCTATTCTGCCTATATATATATCTTGTTTATTCTTCTAACATTTACACATCAATCTCTTCTCAATCTTCTCTTCTAACTAAACATAGTTAATTCTTACTCCTAGTTGTTTAAGTTATGGCAGACCCTGCAGAGCAACAAAACCAAGGTTTCTAATATGAACACTCTTTTCAAAATTGTCTTGTTTAATTTATATATGCATGGCTTCTTGCATGTATTGGTTTATTTTTACAAGTGCACAAAGTTGAAAGTTCTTTGGAGACAATATTTTAGATTTGATGTTACTAATTGTGGGTTTATTTTATGTTTTCTTGAATAGCTCCTCCACCTGCTCCAGTACACCGTGCGAATGTTCAAGATGCTGGAATTTCGCCAACTCCAAACCTCCTTCCTCCTGGTGGTATCGATGTGGATCATCCTTTTAACGAGTGTTTTCCTCTTTTTGAGAAACCTTTAGCACCAACCGACATCACCAACGGTCTGAATTTTGTTGGTCCTAACTTAAGCTTCCTTCGCAGAGAAATCGAGTATTATTACGCGTTAGAAGGACTTGAAGTTGTTTATGGTATGATTAAAAAAGAAAAACAGGAAACTGGTTTAGCAGTGGATATCTATATCAATGGAGTTGAATATGCTGACAGTATTGTTACCCTTTGGAAGGAAAAAAATAACGATATTTTCCGCCTCAATAATTGGAAGAAAGCAATTGCTGGTAAACCTGAGTTTTCCGCTGGTAGAATTGTTCACGTTTGGGTCCAGGTTAACTCTGCCCACAAGATTATGTTTTTCATCGAGTCCCGGGGTTAACTCAAAGTTGATCTCTGATGATGTTGCGGGGTTCGTTTATTTCTCTGAAGACTATTACTATGGGTTTTAAGTATGCATGGGGTTTTAAGTATGGTGGTTTTAAGTTAATATAGGTATATATGTATTAGAAATCAAGAGACCATATATGATCTCTCTCTGACAAAAGAGAATATAAGTATTAGGAATCTAGCTGGTGTTGCGAGTGCTTGCTTATCTCTCTCTCTCTCTGATTAAAGAGAGACTATGTAATTTCTAATTTCCAACTATTAATGAAGTAAAATTATTATCTACTCTTTGGAGTATACTGTGTTGTTCAAAAGTTCCTTGGCTGTTTTGCTACCAGAAGAAAAAATATCATGGGAGTAATCTAAACATGTGACTAAGTTAAAAGATGAAACATGGTAAAATATATGTATACCACTATTGAGCAGTGTGCATGGTACCTGTCACTGAATGACACATTACCAATACAAACCCCATTATATGGATTTAGGTAAAGCTTCAGTTCCACATCCAAGATCGGAGGCCTATTGAGCTTATAGTTTTAGATGGATTTACTCTTAAGTCCAGCCAATACAAACCAATATAGCAAATCACATCAGGTTTTGTAAACATGAAATAGTCTCAGAGTTCTTAATTAACACACAACAAGAACAAGTTGCTGGCATGAAAAAGGTTCATTCATAAATTTCATTAGAGGGTCCAATGTGTGCAATTCTAAAAAAGCAAAACGCAAAAGAAAGTTTAACATCCAATTACCTCATTATAGCTTTACCTAAACAGGCAGAATACTTTCGGTGAAATTCCAAATCCCTTCCAAACAGTAGAATGTATTTATCTCATTGGTACTAATCTCAAAACTATTCCGGACTGTCTTGGTTTTCCAGTTATAATAACAGATATGAAAACGATCCCTGAGGCTGAGATCCTGACCTTCATCCGCACCTCGACAAATCATTAGCACCAACTCGTCTGTCCCATGAATCGAATCTTCAATTCTATAATCTCTCCAGCGAATCCCATTATCAGAATTCTTATGAAATAAGTTCATGTCGACGGAAACAGTCTCTCCAATCCATTTACCACCACTACTACTCTTCTCCTGCTGCTCGCCACAACCATGATGATAATAGTCGATGAACACCCACAATTTATTGGTATCAGCACTATCATCTAGAGCTAAATGTCCGCTCACTTCTAATAGATCTTTAGTCCGTATGGGGAACGGAAAACTCGCCCCAGGTGAATACACAACATATTGAGGAATTTCTATGGTTCTGAACTCCTCTTTTCCTACATCAAAGGCCACTAAAGCTGCACCTTCATAGAAGGGGTTGGAGGGCAAAGGAGGTTCTTCAAAACTAGGATTTCTACTTTTCCAATAGGATGTACACTGATAACCATCACTCATCCAATATATTGAACCATTCACATAAGTACCATCAAGTGAGTTCAGCTCGTACTGTGGGTAGACATCAATTCTTCTCCATTCATAGTTGTTATTCGCTTCCAAAGTCATGATTGCACAAACTTCAACTTCAACCTTATCCCTCATATCTTTATTTGTGATAAGTTCACAAGGGACGTGGCTTTTCTTGTATATGCAAACAACCTTGTGCTTTTTAGTAGCAGGGTCAAAACCAAAACCGATGCTAACAGAAGTAAGCGAAACATGCTCATGATCTTCTTGCATTAACTTGATCCAAGGCGTTTCTTGTCCCGTGGTTATGTTTGCGATGCGTATATAACCTTCATGGGATCTATAGAAACATATTAAACCATTTACAGGTCTCATCATTCGCCAGTATTGGCTAGAAATCTTATACCTATGGGGAGCCGCAACAACTGGCTCTTGATATTCATGTTCATAGTGTGTCAAATCATTTACCGAGGCAAGTTCGTATTCTCTGCTCCTCTCAGAACGTTTGGTTCTAATCAAGAAATTGGTTGCATAGGAAGGACGTTGTTTAGAACGAGTAAAATGTAAATCAATCAACCAAGAATCGTTCTGAATCATGTGTTGCCAGTGTTTACATACCGATTTGAAGCGCATGAGTGATTTCACTGGAAGTCTGGCCAGTATCTCGCACACGATATCATCACATAGATAATGAGTAGCAGTAGTAATCTCAGTAGTGTTTACTTCATTGCTATCATCATCTTCATCATCTCCATCTTTGTTTTCTTTGATCATATTTGGCTTCTTCATTGTTCCAAAACCCTAGAGACTCCAAATATTTGGATCTAACCTCCCTGAATATACTCTGATGGGATAAGTTCTAATAAATATCTTTAGCTCCCAAGATTTGCTAAATGGTAGCACCTGTGAATATGTGATTTCACAATTTGCCAACCATTGCACGAAATGCGTCCTAGCCACTAGCTAGGCCAGTATCTGGCAGAATGCCAAAGCCAATTCCTTAGGGAGTTTATTAACAAATGGGCCTTTGTAAAAGATATACGATCTACATGAGGCCATTTAAATCTGTTCAAAGGATGTTATGGGCTTCTGGAACTTTTTGAATTACGGTATTACCTGCCATACCCGCAGTTCCAACTTTGCTACCAGGTACCACTTTGTTTAGGGGTGTACCAATCGAAAGGTAAAAATGATATCCCTATTAACAGCCTTGGCAGTTCCTTACAATCCCAAAAGATAATGCTGACAATTACTATAAAGCGTCAAGTCTCTTTAACACCTATGATAATAGGTGGAATTATGATTTGTTTAAGGAATAATTCACTTGCATGATGTCAATCTTATTTCCACTATCTCTATAGATTGGTTTTGACTCCTGAAAATGGATATCTCTCTCTTAAATCTGCATACAAGAAAATGTACGATGACAACATGACTTAGACTTACCAAATAATGAAAAAGATATGAAACCAGTTGTGGAAGCTACCACTTATACCAACACTATGTCGTTTTGACCGGTTTATAATGGATATAGACGTTGTGCAGAATTAAAGCAACACTAATAAACGTTGTGAATACGTCAAAATTTTTTGTTAACGTCTATATACATTGTTTTAATTAAAGCAACGTTACTTACATTGCCACAAACGTTGCTCTATTTAATTAGAGTAATGTTTATTAACGTTGCTCTAATTAGAATTCTGCCGTTGTTATTTTTTATGTAAAAAAAAGAAACGTTTTATCTAATTTAAGCGACGACTATAAACATTGGGAATATATAATTAGATTTAAAAAAATGGTTACAAAATTTTGAATTAAAATAAATGTATTATAAAATATGTATTATAAAATACGTATTATAAAATTTGTATATGTATTTTCCGAACCCAGTTTGAACATACACAATGAGATTGATAAAAATCATTCCAAAACATATGGATACGTACTGTTTTTTGAATTAGCCTCAACTTGGAAGTTAGTTCTCGAATGCAGTAGTATCTGCCTTACCCAATATCTTGTTGGATATCTTGCAACAGTGAAACTTCAAACGATGATGTATCAGGTGATAAATATATAGAAATGTAAATGACATGAACAATTTCTAGGATTCCTACGAGGACAGAGCCACTAGTTCGACTAGTTGTCCTTAACAAATTAGTCCGCAGGGTACACTCAAGAATGAGTGATGCTATACCCCAACAACGGAGATTTGTCCAGGATAGAACTGCCCGATACAGCGATTGTCAGCACAACAAACACTGCCCATTTATCGAACTTAGCAATTGGCCGGAAGGGAAATAAACAATCAAGTGCGCAAGCAAAGCGAGAAGAGGGGAAAAATCATCAGGATAGTAGCTGTGACTGGTGCAAGTTGAAATGAAATTCTCAAGTTCATTTTATAGTAGAAAAACTAGAGGAGAAATGAATGCCCAATTAAATGCAAATTTATGATAGAAATTAAGAAAAAAACCGTTTAGGAAATTTCTATCATAATGTTGACATAAGTTATAAATTCATTTTTGATAACAAAAGATATTCTCCCCAAGTCACTCGTAAATCATTAAAACATAATTAAATGATTTTATTTTCTTTTAGAAATCAGTAAAATAATTTTGAGAGAAAAAGATATATGAATCTTGATTGATAACTCCACATGTGCATAAGCCCCAAGGCAAGTCTGCCCCATGTTCACTAAAGATCATTTCATTCACTCATGAAAATGATTAAGCTCCACTAGTGACCGAAAGGTCCCGTGATCAAATCCAACCAAGACCAAAAACACTTAGTTAAAACTCATTTTCTCCAACAATCCCCCACATGAATGAAATCCGTTTAAAATCAGAATGCGGAAAATACCACTATAGGCAAAGGTGTCCATGAGGTCTTGAACCTTTACTTAGTGAGAAGTTACCGAAGCTACTTGCTAAGTACAATGCACGCGATGTCTTGAACTGCTAGCGTTTAGTGTAACTTGCGATAACCACCACACATGGTATCTTCCTGGTGTTGCTAAGTTCGATGTCGTTGTGTCCATTTTGGCCCTGGACGTATCCCGTTTCTCAGAATGCTCTAAAGAATCAGCTCATATTCTCATAGGAAACAACCCACTTCCACATTCAAATAGGTGAGCTTCCATTAAGAGTGCTACTGCTAGCTACACCCCACTTCAATCTTAAATTGAAACTATGGAACTCATTAAGACTTATTGAAACGTCACCCTTTACTCACAATCATACACTATCACATAAACACCATAGGGAGGGACTGAGAATATAATTCAAGATTATAATTCTCTGATAGTGCCTAGTTTTTCATCACTACAGGTTATTAGTTGTCTCATTCGAAACCTTCGTCTTGGGATCTCCAGTCTGTGAGGTTGAGTGTCCTCCATAATGACTTTTAATTAGTTGAGCTTAAGTCCCATCCCCCTCGATGCATTACTAACTTTATCTTTTCCCAATCCTTTCGTCAAAGGATCCGCGATATTCTCCTCTGACTTTACATAGTCCACGGAAATACCGTCGGTCGAGATTAGTTGCTATAGTCCACGGAAATACGGTCGGTCGAGATTAGTTGCTTTAACGTATTATGCCTACGGCGTATATGTCTAGAATTCCCATTATACATACTGTTATTACTTCTAGCGATCGTAACTCGACTATAACAGTGTATAGATATAGCTGGCACAGGCCTATGCCAAAGAGAAAATGTCTTCTAAAAAGCATCTTAGCCAATCGGCTTCCTCTCTTACTTTATCTAATCACAATAAACTCGGAATCCATAATGGAACGAGTTACACAAATCTGTTTTCAAGAGACATATGCTTCTGCTAGAGTGAATTATATCCACTCATAGACTTAGACTCCTCTGAGTCTGCTATCCAGTTTACATTACAAAAGTCCCTCAAGGACTTTAAACTACCCTTCATAGTATAAACTAAAGGTCATAGTGTACTTTAAGTACTATAACACTCTAATAAGTGCATTCTAATGCATCTGCCCTGGATAACATATATACCTGCTTAACTTACTCATAACAAAGGCAATGTTTGGCCTCATATAGTTCATAAAAGCCATCAAACTGCCTATGACTCTCGAGTATTCATGTTAGTTGCTCATTCATCTCTATTCTTCTTAAGTTTATAAGTAGAATCATACAGAGTACTAATAGGTTTATATTTAAACTGATTATATTTCTTAAGAACAGTCTTAACTTAATGAGATTGACTTAGACTATAGCCATTAGGACTCTTTCTAATCTTCTTCCCTAATATTGTATTAGAGGTGCTTAAGTCTTTCATGTCATAGTTCTCATTCAAAAGTTTCTTAGTAGAGTTAATCATCTATGTTTGTATCAAGTATATAAGCACATCATCAACATACAAGCATACAAATACACAGGCTTCCTTGATAAGTGTGTTGTAAGCGCACTTGTCATACTCATAAATTCAAAACCCACTAGATATCATCACATGACCAAGTTTTTCATGCCATTATTTTAAGTGCTTGTTCGGACCGCACACAATTTTAATCAGTTTATACACTTTGTTATAACCTTTCACTACATAGTCCTCAAGTTGATTCATGTAAATTTCTTTGTCTAATTCACCATTTAGAAATGTTGTCTATACATTCATCTGATGCAACTCTCAGTTGTGAACAACATCTATAATATTTAACGTCCTAAAAGGTTAAGTAATTCTAATCATTGGTGAGTATGTGTCAAAGACATTTACATGTATTCTCTATTTTTAGCCTTTAGCTACCAACCTACCATTTATAGGTTCTACATATGTTTCGTCTTCCTCTGAAGGTAACGACTAACTAGTTGAAGGCACATCTAGGGTATCATCTAAACATCTCTTTTGAGCGTTAGGTTTTCAAGGAAAAAATTCTCAAAGAACTCATCATCCTTAGACTCCATGATAAAATTCAATACTATGTCAGACGCATCAGAACTCACAACCAAAAATTTATTTGCACTAATATGCACTGGATACCCTATTTGGGTCCTATCTTAGTTTTCTTAGGAGAAGGGATAAACTCCTTTCCCAAAACTCCCCCACATTTTGAACTAAGAATAAAATGATTGTCTGCCTTTCCATATCTCATATCTGATCCTTTAAAGGGTACACTATTCAGGATGTTGCAAGCTGAGAGGATGGTTTCCCCCCACAAGTTCGCAGGTAATCCTGAACTAATCAACATAACATTCGTCATCTCCTTAAGGGTTACGGTTCTTATATATGTTCAACTACACCATCGGATTGGGGTAAATAAGCAACTGTCAACTCATGTATTTTGCTATGTTCATAAGTAAAATTCTCTTAAAGGAATTTCATACTTGTTGCCTCTACCAGACCTAATGATTTCAGTGGTAACACCCATTTGGTTTTCAACTTCACATTTGTATATCTTAAAGGCTTCTAAGGCGTCATCCTTACCTCTAAGCAAATATACCTGACAGTATCTAGTACAAACAATTTTATACCATCTCTAATTTTAACTGACTTCAAGTCTACTAGGTCTGGATTATAAGGGTTTAGCATTTCTCTGGACATTCTTATTGAATAATTTCTCAACATGCTTAGATTCTACTCAAATTTCACACTTTGAACTCTATCTATACTGAATTTGGGTATGTAGCCTACGCTAGCCAATTTATTCATTGATTTAAAATTTACATGACCAAGTTTATCATGTCTAACATTCAATGACACACACATGTAAGCAGAAGAATCATTCAATTTTATCTTAGCAAAGTTTATATTAAGTTTCTATAGACTCCATGCCTTAGGCCGGTTCCTATGGAAGCAACCAAAACAAGAGATTTGCTAGTCTACGTGGACTAGCAAAACGAATTTCCCACTATGGTAAAACTAGCAAATTTAGTTATTTTATTGTATTTAGTGGGTCCAAATAATAAAAAAATATTTAAAAAACTAGATAAATATGAATGGTGGGTCATTTATATATTTATATATGATTTGTGGGACCCATTTTTAATTAAAAAAAGATTTAAAAAGATTATTTAAACTAAAAAGTAGGAGAGATAAATGTTATCGATGAAAATTCTATCTATATCGATGAAAATACCATCGACCGATAGAAAAATCATCTATCGATCCTTTTTTCATCGACCGATCCTTTTTCCATATGGTGTTGCAAAGTTGCAAATTTGCAACTTTGCAACGTCAAAACCCTTGTTTGCTAGGTCCATAGTGTGACAAAACACCCTTAATTTGTGTTTTTGGTGTCCCATAGGAAGTGGCCTTACAACTCTTTCCTTTATAGTTTTGCTCTTAGTTACTACAGTTTTTCCAGATTCTATTATTTTTTTATAAACCCTGATTTTCTAAAACATAACATGAGACGAGAGTTTTGCATATGTCTGAAACATAATGGACATCATCCAATGTGAGTGAGCTTTAGCTCAATTTTCCTTTCCTGCAACCTCTGTTGCATATGAGTTACCCATATAGAGTTTCTCGTCATCCCCTACACTCTTATAGGAGGTAAACATATTTAATGTTTTCACAGACATGTTTGGTAGCTCCGGATCTACCCACCAGTCTCTCACATTGTTTACCGAATTGACTTCAGACACCATACCACAAAATTCGTCATTGTTTTTACCTCAATTAGCATTATTCTTACTATTAAGGTCCGTACGTTATCTATAGTGTTTTGCCAT
The DNA here is from genome assembly GCA_023529015.1 of Papaver nudicaule. Taxonomy (NCBI): domain Eukaryota; kingdom Viridiplantae; phylum Streptophyta; class Magnoliopsida; order Ranunculales; family Papaveraceae; genus Papaver; species Papaver nudicaule. Next base: position 30,578 of record JAJJMA010133507.1, read on the forward strand.
ATAGCTAAAATATTCAAACACATAACAAATACCTTAATATTAATAATGCAAAATCAAGGTTCATGAAAAAATACCTTTTATGAAGACCATTTTACCCCCACATTTGCAAGTCTCACCTTCTTAGTGTTAGAAGTACCCGTATTACTACGCTACTGTCATTTCTAGCCTTTGTCACACACTAAAAATGCGTGAGTAGCTGGATCCCATTTCTTGTCTTTGTCAAACACCAAAAATGCGTGAGTAGCTAGATTCCATTCGCTTTAACGAATAACACTGAGAACATATTGCAAACCTTACTGCCATTAAAAAAAACAAATAATTTTTAGTTTAAGACAAAATGGTCCCGCATACATGCATAAAAATGAAAAGTAAGTGTTTTCAAGTTTTTGATCTACCCTGAATTTTCCATGAGTCCAAAGACTCCAAACTCATTGACATTCACGTAATGCCAAATGCATGCCCCATCAACAAAGAAAACCACTTTCCATTTTTGTTTTAATAGTCAACCAAGTGGGTCTCTTCATAACATTTCCCTTACGTTGAAATGCTGTTGTTTTTTTTTTTTTTTGACTAAAGAAAACTTCTACTCATGGACCAAGATCCATAAGGATACAAAGGAGTCTATATTAGTTATAGCCCATTACAATATCCCAGTGTAAAACTAAATCTCTGAAAGAGATACAGTGGAACCATTTATGAAGGTTTCCCCATTTGTAGATCATTCTTTTTACCTCGCAGGTTATTGAGTCTTCATCTCTTGGTCTTAGATGAGCCATTACCCTTCGATTTCTTTCACTCCATATTGCCCAAAGCACTGCAAAGGGTACTAGAGGCCAGATTTTCCTTGCAAATTTCTTCATCTTCAGCTTACTCCATTCAGTTAGTTGCTCTTTCAAGGAGAGTTTATGCGTCCAGGAGGAATCCATGCTGTTTGAGAAGTAGTCCCATACTATCTTGGTGTAACTGCAGTATAAAAATAGATGGTCTACCGTCTCCATTGTAGCATTGCATAGGCTGCAGGTGGAAGAGGAGATATCACATTTCCTTTTGATCAAATTATCCGCAGTTGCAATGGCGTTATGTACAGCCAACCAAGCATGAAGTTGAGTCTTTTTTGTAGCTTTGTTCTTCCATATATAGCTGAAGTCAGAAACTGGAGAGATCACTTGGGACTTCAACCACCACTCATAGCCATGTTTAGATGTGTACTGTGAGTTGCAGGAACATATTAAACTGTCATCTGACTGAGTGAGGGTCGGTGGATTACCAAGAGAGCTTAGTAAATCAAATGCTGTTGTCATTAGGTTGGTTACTAAAGACCCCATTAAACCTATCACCCTCTTTCCACAGGACTTACGAATTGCACTACTTTAAGGACTCCACATTCCACGTTCCTTAATTTTTGCATAAGAAAAGTAAACGACACCAATTGTAGTCCTTAACATAAGCAATTAAACCCAAACCCGTAACAACAGCCGCTCTTAATATTCTTCATCAAGTTTTGCTGTTTTCTCCCTTTCTGTCGCGACCCAAAGTTTAGTAAAACGAACCACTCATAAACGTCTAATTTATTCCTGCAACCAAAATAGAACTCTGAGCTTTGTCATTCTCGAATTCTAACATTGACGCAACCCATCCAATCCATTTCTTTCTCGTTCACTGTTATCTTCCGAATATTTAATTCATCTATTTCAATCAACTCCTATCCTTTTTCATTGTTACAAGATAAGAGAGTAATTTGTTAAGATTGTTGGATATGGATCTTGATTGATAACTCCATATGTGCATAAGCTCGAAGGCAAGTCTGCCCCATGGTTACTAAAGATCATTTCATTGACTCATGAAAATGAGTAAGCTCCACTGGTGACCGAAAGGTCCCGTGATCAAATCCAACCAAGACCAAAAACACTTAGTTAAAACTCATTTTCTCCAACATATCTTTCCCAAAATTCTAATGGTGATCTCTCATAGTTGAAGAATCTTTGTCCTGTAGCTCCAGAATTCCTCTTGCAAAAAAATGAGAACACAAGGTCATAATACGCCGGTGGGACTGCCCAAAGAAAATGCAAAGCACAGGGTAGTGGTGGTGAAAATAAGGAGTAGATAAGCATAATCAATATTTGATTAGTTCAAGTTTAATCACTAAATGAATATAAAGTACTGTATACTCTTACTCTTGGTGTGTAGTACTGTGCAATATTCAAGGCATGGCAGATTAATGCCATTCAAACCAGTGAACAAACGGTAAAAGATATGCGAGAAGCAGACGATTCTAAAAATGTAATCTCATTCCAAGCCACAAGAGCTTATGCAGCAAATCAAATTCAGCAGAAAAGGAAGGCCGGAGTTGCAGTTCTAAACAAGCTCGCTTCTAAACAGATAGAAGACTTTGGGTGAAGATTCTAACCTTCTGTCCACGGTGATCAACGTACTTATTATTCTCACCGGTAGCAATTTCAGTGATATTGCGAACAGTCTTGTTTTTCCAGTTATAGTAACAAACATAGAAATGGTCCTTCCAATCAACATCCTTAATTCTAAGGAGTATCTCGTCCGTCCCAGGAACGCCATCGTCAAATGTGATGTATCTCTTATCTATCATCAGAGGCAACTTGATAAAGATAGTCTCTCTTATCCAAGTACCACTACCACCACTACTAGTCTTCTCCATGTTACTACTACAGTCATGATTGTCCATGAATAGCCATAACTTGTCGATTTCGAGGTCTACAATTGCTACACGTCCGCCTAGTTCTAATAGAGTTACATCTCTGTCTTGGATGAATGGGTCTTCTTCAGCCTCCGGCCAATATACAATATCATGAGGAATTGCAATCGTTCTAAACTTTTCTCTTCCGACATCGAAAGCCACTAAAGATACACCTTCGTATAAGAATTCTGATTCGTATATGAGTTCTGATTCTTCTGAAGGTGTTTTATAGCTTGGACCAGAATTATTATTCTTCCTCATCCCATGCAAAGTAGGCATATGACCTCTACTTATCCAATATATTGAACCTTTCACTGGATAGTCTTCGATTCTTCTCCACGTATAGTTGTTGCTTCCTCCTCCACCTAAAGTCATGACTTCACAAACCTCATCAACCTCACCAGTAAACTTCCGTTGTGCATCCATGTATCTTTTTTCGTATATGCAGATAATTTTGTGTTGTTTAGTAGCAGGATCATAGCCGAATCCGGGCCGCCAGTCACATGTATATTGCTGCATAGTAACATCAACCTCGTAGTCATCTTTCAAACTTGCTTTGATCCATGGTGTTTCTTCTCCTGTGGTTATATTTGCGACTCGAATATAACCTTGGTGTTGTTTTACAAAACATATTAAACCATTTAAAGGTCTCAATATTTTCCAATTATCCTCAGTAGTAATCTTATACCTATGACGAGCCGCAACCACTGGTTTGATATGACTATTTGCCAATGATACAATTGCCGAGCTCAAATCGGATCCCCAGCTACCTGGGAAGACAGGTTTTGTACTAGTTTTGAATATGAGATTAGTAACACCGGGATCATGACATTGTTTAGAACGAGTAAGATGTAAATCACTGAAGAATAAATCACTCTGAATTGTGTATTGCCAATGCTTACATACCGATTGGAAGCGCATGAGTGATTTTACAGGAAGTCTGGTCAGTATGTCGCATATGGTAATATCATCACTAGGCCTGGCAACGGTAGCTATCGGAACGGATATTGGCTTTACCATTACCGTTAGGCTAACATTTATCGGATATCCGTTATCCGATAATATCCGTCGGATATGTAAAATCTACTACCATTACCGTTAGGGTTAACTTATCGGATATCGGATAATTATCCGATAATATCCGCTAAGACATAAATTAGGTCGACTGCCATCAATGGAAGATGGATGAAATCCGACTGAAAGTAGCAGAAGCAGTATCAGTATTAAACCATGATTCACAATCATGTAATAGAGTTGCTGCTAATCAATGGTTAGTTCATTTCCAACAAACTAACAATAGAATTTGCAGACCAAAATTCTAATCGAAACCCAAAACTAGGAATCAATAGAAGAATCAATTTGTCATACTAAATCGATGAGATAGCAGTATCCTCACCTGGCTCTATTGAATAATAATTGAAAACAAGAACAATCCGTACTCTGGATTTTCATAATTCTCTTCATTAATTTGTAAAACCCTAGGTTGTGAAACGTCTTCGCAGTGAAAGCTCGCAGCCTCCTTTTCTGCATCGACAGTAGCAGGAATTTGTGGAACCCTAGTTTCAGAAACCCATTCAAATTGAGAAATGAATTCATTTGGTGGCTATTGATCTCTCCATTTTCTGTTCTTCTTCGTCTCTCAAACCAGAGAGAATTCGGTAATGGTTTGGAGTTATTATAGGATTTGGGATAGGAAGGATAGTTTAGACTTCGGATATCTTATTATATGGATTCTTTGTTTTTATGGGATATCGGGTAATATCCTATAGGATATTAGCTATACCATTGCCTAACAGACATTTATCCGTTATCTTATCGGTATCCCATATCCGATATCCGATATGACGGATAATATCCTATAGGATAACGGATTTCGGATCGGATGTCGGATTTTTCCGTTACCATTGACAGGCCTAATTGATTCATCACATAAACCACCAGCAGTAGAAATTTCACCACAACCTTTGTTGATCATATTTCCGACACCCAAACTAGAGAATCCCAATACTAACATATACTTGGTATATATATAAGAGAGAGTCCTAAGAAGTAAAGAAAACCGAGTCCTAAGAAAATACCGAAAACATTAACCAACTCCCAAAGCAATTAGACTCTGAAAAAAGAAAAACTCTAGTTGAATCATCGTTACTGAATGGCAGCTAAACTGAAGAAGGTAGGTGACAATGACATGGTCTAGCTATGACACCTAAAATGAATGTCATAACTTTGTGCGTGTGAAGGTGGAGATTGAAGAATTTTGTTCATTCACTATCGGCATCTAGTCTATCTACACCAGATTTCAAGAGATATTCATCAAGGTTCTAGTGTAAAGGTTATATAGTGGTGGAATGAGCGACATCCAGTCAATAAAACTCCACTTGAAAACTGATGAAGACTGCACACTGCACTTCGTGTAAATCTATAGGCAAAACTAACGAGCCAAAGCCCAAAGGTGTACAAGTACAATTGATGTTTGGCCCGTTATAGTTGAGTCCTTTCAAAAGCACGTGGAGTAGAGATGTATTTTAGTCCCACATCGTTTAAAACAGAAAACAATGCTTGGTATATAGACGCTGAGATTAGCACACCGTTCGTCGAGCTCGGTAGCGCGAGCTTGTTACCCAAGTGGGGACATTAAGGTGGTTGAACACTGTTCCGATTTCACCTGGTAGGTTCTGATGTGCACACTATGTTGACTCGCCTGTTTCAAGTTGGGAGTCGGTCTCATGGTCCTGGCTTAAGCTCGGGCTGTGAGTCCACTGAAGTGTTAGGGTACTGCGTCAGGCTGGCTTCACAGAGCAGCGAGCAGCTCCCTCTCTCGACAGTGGAAGGATAACGAGTCGACGTGCCCCGGTTCCAACTCAACCTGGTGAGCCGAGCCAGTTGAACA
>JAJJMA010133523.1:4389-15220 GCA_023529015.1 Papaver nudicaule
TTGGGTTTCCATGGGTGACGGTCGATCCGGCGCATCCGCCCGCCCGAACCGTCAGGGGACTAATGTGGATACCCCAAGTCCAATAAGGCCTAATGGGTTTGACACATACTAAGTTAAGCTTATCTAGTTGGGCTTGGGTTTAGGCATCTTGGGTGTTTAAGAGATAAAGGATGACAATTATGTTAATAAGTGGCTAAGAGGACACATGGCAACCTAGGAATAAAAGGGAGTCTCTATAAATAGGGCTCTAAAAAGATGATTGAGGAGGCTTTTTGGAAGAGAGAGAGATTAGACCACACTCTTAAGAGAGAGAGAGAGAAAACAAGAGAAATGAGATAAATTGGGTTGTTACCTCTGTGACTCGGATTGGATTGTCAATATTACCCCATTCACATTGGTCTTCAAAGAGACAGACTCTCCAGTCGGCTGTGGGGTTTGTTGTCCAAAGGTTATGGATGGGCAAAATTGTCTCTCCGGGTAGTGAAAATTGAGAGCATATTGGTTGGGCTTCTGGTCTCAGTTAGGAAGGGAGATGTTGCTAGGAAGTCCATACTTATACAAGCTTGTGGAATTCCTTGCAATACAGACAGGGAGCAAAGTTTGACCATCATAGCTAGAGACGGATATGGAGATACACCTCTTGTGCAGTCTCACACTACAATAGTACAGATCAATCAAGAATGTGTGGTTGCACTTGATCCAAGGGTTACTAGTACTCCTAACTTCAAAATTGTTATCAACTGCTGCAATGGAACCATGGTCAAGCTTGCTATTTTATGTAGTGCCTACCCAGCTGTACATTATGAAGCTAATAGATTTGCTTGTCCCTGGGGAATTGGCATAAGAAAGTCAAGTTCACTGGTTGATTCTGAGTACAGGCATGGCATCTCACAGCACTGTAGTCGTCAGTTGATTGTTGGGCCTGATCTTGAAACATGTTAAGGCCTCACAAGATTATTCATTGGCGTTGGGGCTACTGGGCTTTTCAAATGCAAAGACCTAAGTGACGACTTCCACATGCTCCTCAAATTGCAGCAGGTGCTGACTTTCTTTCATTTGTTACTCCATTTAGCTATCATCCTTGAGGACAAGGATGTTTTTAAGGGGAGTGGAATGTCATGTACCCGGGTAGGAGGAGTGGTGCCCTTATTGAGTGTATGTAGGTTAGCCCTTAGTATAGTTATGGGTGTAATAATATATTGTATGGCATGTTTATATTTAGACACGTGTTGGCATTTCAGCCATATGATCGAGTCAGGGAGATTTAGTTATATAAGCTCCTGGTCTGTAATTGAAAACGGATACTGAATCTTAATCTAATTGAATCATTTTACGATTTAGCTGTGTTCATCACTGAACCAGTAGGCTTGATCCGTGAGGATTGAGAGGTTACTAAAATCCAATCTTGTCTGTAACAGCAGGTACATGACACAAACTTGAATCCCACGGAAAACGCAATTTCCTCATCTATCTCAACTTCTCAAAATAACTCCTTAATCTTCACCATCCAACATCAAAAAATGACGGCCACATCAAATCTGCTCAACTGTTTTCTTGGCTAGAAACTGTACTTAACAACTGCAATAACTCGGTGCCCACACTTGCGTTCTGCGCTGCCTTCTGAATTCAGGTCCTCATACCCAGCTAACCTTTGGGTAACTGCCCTTGTACACAACTACTGAACCATGGTTGTATCAGCCATATTACCTAAATTTCTTCACTTGTAAGCCGACCAAATCCACCTGGTACTCCTGAATCATCTCTGTCTTCTTCATATTGCATGTTGGCATCAGTTTTCACCCTTGGAAAGGACTTAGTTCAGAACCAGGTCCAGCTTACGCCTTATGTCACAACACATAGTCGCAATTCAACTAAACTGCTCAGTCATGATATTTGACAAACACTTGGTTTGCAATTCCCTGTTAGTGCAGATGTGTGTCTGTACTTGATTTCTAAAGCATGAAAATCTCCTTCTCCGCAGTTTATAAACACTCACCAAGAACCCACATATATAATCACAGTAAAGTTCAGATACATTCATTCAATTTGTTCTTCAAACCATAACCAACTCTACAACATCATCGTTCTTCTTTCTTTGTTTCCGGCTCAAACTAACCCCAAAACTTCAGTCCAATTCGAACCCATTTTTGTTTTACAATCAACTCATTCTTCTCTTCGTTCTTCTCTTCATACCGAACCCATGGCTACACCCATCAGACATGGTTGAGGTGGTTGTGAACTTGGCAGCATCGTTTGTTCATAAAATGTTGAATGCCATTGAACTTGAGCCTTATTTTGCCACCAATCCGTAACAAACGACCCTAGCTAACCACCAGTTGTTAATCTTCAATGGCAACAAACTCATTTTGTTTCCTTCTCAAAATTTGCCAACACCCTAACCTGGTCTGTACCCAAGTTTCTCTCTGTCTGTAACATCAACTTCTTTCTCTCTATCTCGGTTTCTAACTGGGCTTTCCATCTGAAGCTCAATTTTACTCTTCCTGCAAGTGTACATGACGCTCAGCTTATTAAGCCAATGCCACTTTAAAAGGTCCAGCTACTACATAACCCGTTAAGCTTAGTAGCATCACAATTTATGTATAAAGAGAATTGAAATTCTCTTTTTTCCCTTGGAACAACCACTGGCTTTTTTGAACGAATGAAAGCTTTATATTCATGCTTTTTCTTTCTTTTTGCGAGTTAAAGTTATTGTACCTACAAAATAGAAAACAACGTTAGATAAAGAATTTATGAGGCATTAGCTAGACATAAGTGTATGAATAGGGTACTAGAGAGTAGGTGTTTTGTGAAAAGACGAGGGTACCGAGTACACCACCAATTCCTTTCCTTTGCGGAACAAAGTATATAGATTATTGCTTTCAGTAAATAACGAAACATTACACAAAAACAAGAAATCACACGCACAAGATTTTTGTTAACGAGGAAACTACAAAATCGTAGAAAAACCCCGGGACCTTGTCCAGTTTGAATACTCTTAAGAATTAAGCCGCCAACACACCTACTCTCAGACTTCGGACTAGCTGGTGCAAACAATATGACCCTAATACGACTATTAGTCACAAAGATTTCCCGTCAGTATTCCTAAGCCTCCAACCACAGCAAGGTGGTCACGCACATGTACTCCCCTACGTAAACAGACGCCCGTTACTGTCTTACGCAAGAGTTGCCTCACAGCCCATCGCGAGGACTATCGCTACCCGACCTCCAATCGGACGATTACAACCTTATGGACAACAACCAAATAGCGGCAGGTCAAATCGCTAGATGATATCCTTGCTAACTAACAGATATTTCACCGAAGTCTTTTCACACCAAGAGCGAGGTTATTAAGTTTACTTAGGCAATAAAAACCTCGATATATCGATCAAGGTTTCAAAACCTAAACTCCCGAAATAGCAACCTTGTCTACCCAGTTGGAATCAAGCAGATAGTTGTAGCAAGTACGAAATGATATGACCGTGAAGAACGATGTACCTGCAAAGAACAAATCCAATAACAGCGATCTTGATTCCACTCAATATCTATAGTTTAGGCACACAAACCGAAAACGTCTTGCTGACAAATCCAGGTTAATAGATAAAGAGTATGTTCACAACGATCTTGAGTGGCCTTATATCAGAAGAGAAGGACCTTAGAATAAACAAGATCGTTAGGTTTGATAGACGTGATAGAACAGAACACAAATACAATACAAAGAAGACTAGTAAACATAAACTAGTTTCCCGTAAGAGGTACTTCTAGGCTTCTCGATCCCGAGAGAAGACTTTCACGTAATTCTAGACCGAGAGCAAAAGCTCAAAGGTAACTGAAAAGAAAAGCGGCAACACAAGCTTACAATTCCGAAGAAGAGCTTGGCCAAGGGGATTAAAGCTTTCAGGAGAGATACCACTCCTATTTATATTGACTAAGGCTTTAGCTTTGAAATGAGGCAAAGTTAATTTCGGAAATTCCACAAAGCACATTTACATAATAGTTCTGAAATTCCCCATTTAGTCTCATAGCTTTAATGAGAACTAATACTCTAGCATTTTACATTTAAGAAAAATATATTCCATAAAGAAAATATATTTTCGAAACATGTTTAGCCAAGAGCAATCAAAGCAAATAATATCTTAAGGTATATTTGGATATTTCTTATAAATTCAAAATATGGTGCTTACCAAATATGATCCCTGGGAAAGATCTCAATTCGAAAACGTGTCCTTAGTTTCGAAAATCTCTTTAGATATTATTACTTCCAAATGTCGTCACCAGCTTCATAATGTCGACATTACTTCCTTGGTATTGCTGGGCTAACCAGACGAACCTAGGTTGTAGTGGGATCTGGTCCAACGTGGTTCAACGTTCCGCATAAACGCATCATAATAAACGTGGACAAAGCCTTGTGTGTTAAGCTTAAGTGAACACAATGGTTCAGACGTTCCGAATCACGCAAATAGATATACCATTGGAAGTACGGTGCGAGATTCCATGAGTACTAGCAAAAATGTTAAATCTCCTGAATTCTTGATTCCAATATAGATGTCACGTTAATGATAATCCAAGAATTCAAATCAAAACATCAAATGAATAATCAAATGAATATTTGATCAAGTAGTAAAGCATACGAAGATTTAATCACGTACAGTATTGATCCGTAATCATGTGTCACTAACTAGAGCGACTAACCATTTTCCAGATGATGACTCAATCCCACTTAGTTGTACATAGAAGATGAACGAATTCAAACTTCAAACCGAGAATATCAAACTCATTAATTCGTTGAATCACAAATAAAAAATATAGAGTTTGAACTTCGAAGTTACACATTCTGAGTCAACCATATTATGGTTTCGAAACGTACGTCAGTTTTGGCAGAAACCAAATTAAGGTTTCGGAACCTAAAGTTCATTATATGACCGAAACTGATTTAAAGTTCCCAAATCAAGTTTTCATATAGCGAAACCTAAAGCTTGGTTTCAAAATCTAGATTCTGTTTAACAAAACCTTGTTTAAGGTTTCGAAACAAGAAACACATATTAAATTCTCTACAAATGTTTGGTGTCGAACTTGAGAGTCCATGTGGTCGAGAACCGTTTCAGCATCACACCTTTTTAGCCTCGACGCACAGGAATATATTTCCCGGTTCACATAAACCTTTAGGAAACCCCAGGGTCTTTTCGAATTTTAGATCTCACATGGTCAAGACACATTGGCCTTGATTCTCAAGTCACTGTCAGCCACACAAACATAGTTTCGAATCTGTTATATCTCATTGGTCACAATATTTAAGTTTCGGACCAATAGCTTATGAATGCGAAAACCAGATAATGGTTTGAAATCAACGTCAAGTTTTATCAAAAGCTACATTGAGGTTCAAACATTGAAAATTCATAAGGTGAGATACACAAATATGGTTTCGGAATCCAGAAGTGAGATATGGCATACAAGATGTTCATATACAGAATCAAATGAATGATTCAGAACTTCAGAGTTCAGAGCCAAACCACGACGTCATATTCGAATCTCAGAAACAGCAGTATTTCGAGTCTACACAACATAAGTGTGAGTCACAATCTCTCTTACATTGGCTCATATAAATATATGCAATCAATCCGACAGAGCCAGACTAGGTAAGAAGAGACACAATACTGTGATGGATCAAATCCCGTAGTAGTACCGAGATAACATCACATTGCTATATCCAATTCGAAAAGGTTTTAGGAAAAACCTTTATATTAACTTAGAGACGGAAAAGCAAAGAAAGCTCTAAGCAATATTGGAACGTCATAACTACACACTAATACCACACGTGGTAAAGCGGAGTTATCATAAGACAAACTGATCACAAGTGATCAAGTCATAATAACGTAAAGCTCAAGCTGAGAGTTATATATGTTTATGTCTTTTGTAGCACAAGCGTAAAAGATAATGGAATCGCGTTATTTAGATTCACTAACCTGTTGAATGATGAAGCCGGATGTCTTCGTTTGATCTTCAGTCTTTCTTCAACTCTTCAACTAGTGATTCTAAATCCTACCAAAATCTTCCACAACCTAAAGTTAACTCTCTCACATGACTTCACCTAAATGTGTGTTGTTTAGCGGTCGAGTTTAGATCACTAAAGTTGACAACTAAGCTTGACATACCAACACTTAGTGAGGTTGACCGAGCCATGCTCTAACAATCTCCCCCTTTGTCAATTTTAGTGACAAAAACTCTTTACATAGATGAACGATAAATTTCAAACCTAAGTTCTACGCTTCGAGTTTTTCTACTTAGCTTGACAGCACACCAATAGTACCTACAAAATATGTCAGTCTGCAAACAATATACGTACTATTGAAAAATACTGATAACCAATACACTTACTCCCCCTGAATTTAAGTTCGGATGTCTATCATTCTCCGACGTATTGTTATCACCTGTAGCACAACGCGAAAGTCTACAGTGCTAGTAACATCAAGTGTTACTCCCCCTTAGTTCATGCTTTCATTCATTTTTCAATATACGCGCAGGCATTTTTCTCCCCATATGACACTGCTTTTTCAAAGACCAAGCACTGACCGAAGTCAAGCTATCAATATTTCTCCCCCTTTTTGTCAAAAATAATTGACAAAGGGTCTCGAAAATATCTGGGTACGAGATAAATGCTCAAGTTCAGAGAACTCGATTCAACATATAAGAATGATCGCAATCACACGGGTCAACATTTCGACAAGTTACACAAAAGATATATATATATATATATATCTGATAAGCTCAAGCAACCTGTCAGGAAATACAAAAGATATAAGCAGATAATAATTATATTCCCTATATATTCCACAACCATGCTCCCTTAAAGATATATTTCTATTAAGCACAAGTTCACAAAAGAACTCTCCCCCGTTGGTTGTCATTCCCTCGGACATGAGAACAACGGAACAGTCTTTACCAGAGAAAGACTTAGACTTGGTTTTGGGTTTTCGAACACGTCCGTAGTCATACTAGATTATACCAAAACCATTAATTTATGCATATACTATAACTCCTAGTCAAAAAGACACAAGGATATCTAATAGTATTGTAGCATAAAATCCATATCCTCCTTACATAGTTATACTCATACCTGCAACACAATCGTTAGTACAAACAGAACAGCCACAAACATAAGGAGGCCCGTGATATTAAGATATAAAAATCAGCTCCATAAGAGATAAAAGTATTATCTTGATAACCTGCAACATACATCCTTAATAGATTCGGAAATATTAACTCAATGTTGCATTCGAAACTCACGTACTATTTACGTTTTCTGATTTTCTAATTTTTATATTTTTCAGAAAATTGATTCGAAATTACGTTAAAAAATGACACAATATTTACATTTCGAATATGAACAATTTTTAATGGACACGAATGATTCCAATTGCCTTTCGCAGATTTTCAAAATGTCTCACGTTTCAGAGGTTTAGTGAGAATATCTGCAAGTTGGCGTTCAGTGGGAACATATTCTAGTTTGATTATATTATTTTCTGTGAGTTCCCTAATGAAATGAAATCTAATGTCTATATGTTTAGTGCGAGAATGTTCTACAGGATTTTATGTTAACTTTATTGCACTAGAATTATCACATAAAACTGGCATCTGTCCTACTTCTATACCATAATCTACTAGCATTGCATTTGTTTCATCCATAGTAGTTGAGTACAACATGCACCAGCGGCAATATATTCAACTTCACATGTGGAGAGAGATTGGGAATTTTTCTTCTTACTGTGCCAGGCAACAAGATTTTATCCGACATAGAAACATCCACCTGAGGTGCTTTTTCTGTCATCTAGACACCCAACCCAGTCAGTATCTGAGTATGCAACAAGACAATTGTTTGAATTCTTCATAAAAGATAGACCGAAATCTACAGTGCCTTTCACATAACGTATAATACGTTTGACAGCCTTAAGATGTGATTCTTTATGATCAGCTTGATATCTGGCACAACATCCGACACTGAATGATATATCAAGTCTTGTGGCTGTTAGATATAGCAAACTACCAATCATTGATCTATACAGTTTTTGATCAACAGATTTCCCTTTTGGGTCAGAGTGTAGTTTAGATCCTTCAGAAATAGGCGTATTCATTGGTGAAGCACTTTCTAATCCGAATTTTTTAACAAGGTTTCGTGCATACTTTTATTGGGATAGATAAATTCCTTCATCATGTTGCTGGATTTGCAACCCAAGAAAATAAGACAATTCCCCAACATTGCTCATCTCAAATTCTTTTTTCATAACATCTAAAAAATCATTAGCAAGTGTTTTTGAAGTAGAACCATATATAATATCATCAACATATACCTGAGCAATAATAACATCCTTACCTTCCCATCTGGTGAACAGAGTTTTATCAGCACTGCCTCTTCGAAACCCTTTTTGTAGAAGGAAGGTTGTTAGTTTGTCATACATGCCCTTGGAGCTTGTTTGAGACCGTAGAGAGCCTTATTTAACTTCAGAACGTAGTTTGGATGTTGTTGACTTTCAAAACCTTTTGGTTGAGCTACATACACTTCTTCTTTTAAGATACCATTGAGAAATGCTGATTTGATATCCATCTGATATAACTTGATCTTTAGATGACATGCATAATCCAAAAGAATTCTGATTGACTCGAGACGAGCTACAAGAGCAAAGGTTTCATCAAAGTCAATTCCTTCAATTTGTGAGTATCCTTGAGCAACGAGTCTTGATTTGTTTCTTACCACCGTACCATGTTCATATGACTTGTTCTTAAAAATCCACTTGGTACCAACAATGTTTACACCTTTCGGTTTCGGAACGAGTTTCCAAACATCTTGACGGTCAAACTGATTAAGTTCCTCATGCATTGAATTGATCCAGTCAGGATTCTGTAGAGCCTCATCAACATTTTTAGGTTCATTTGTTGATAGATACGCTGCATGATGACATTAGTTTTGAAGTTGATTCTTTGTCATAACACTAGCACTAGCGTCTCCAATGATACTATCCTTGGAGAGACCTTGTCTTGACCAAGCAGGTGTCTTTGGTGCAGTGTTAGTGATTCGAGTATGTTCCTCTCTATCACTGTCATCATGATCGGGATCAGCATCTACAGACACAACCTCTTTTTGCTTTGGATGAGCATCCTCTGCTTTTTCAACAATATCGGGTTGTGGCAATTCATTCGGAACAGACTCAGTTCGGAAGTCGCTTACGTCGTCAATGATAACGTTAATTGACTCCATCATTACATTTGTGACAAATTGTATACTCTGAAAGCTCTGTTGTCAGAAGCGTATCCAAGGAAAATTCCATCATCACTTTTAGAATCAAATTTTCCTCGATGTTCTCTATCCTTGAGAATATGACACTTGCTACCAAAAATCCTGAGATATCCCAGATTGGGTTTCCTTCCATACCAAAGTTCGTATGGAGTGTTCAGAGTTTTGGCGCGTAGGTATACTCTGTTGATAAGATAACATGCAGTGAATACAACTTCTCCCCAGAATCTAAGTGAAAGATTTTTGTTGTGGAGTATGACTCTAGCCATTTCTTGAATATTTCTATTTTTCCTTTCTGCGACACCGTTTGACTGAGGGTAATAGGGGATGAATATTGTTGTGATATGCCAAGTTCATCACAGTATTTAAAGACATTTGCTTCCTTAAATTCTGTACCACGGTCACTTCGAACCGCTTTGATCTTGCGCCCTTGTTCATTTTGAATTCGGTTCACAATAATTTTGAACTCTTCAAGGGTGTCATTCTTATGTTTTAAGAAAGAAACCCAAGTAAACCTGGTGTAGTCATCAACCATTACAAGAGTGTACTTGCAACCTCCTACAGTTCCTTGTTGAATAGGTCCAAATAAATCCATATGAATTAAATCAAGTGGGGCTTTTGTAGCAATAGTGCTAGTTGCCTTATGTGGAGCCTTGGTTTGTTTACCTTTTTGACAGGCGCCACAAACACCTTCAATATTAGTGTTGATTTTAGGAATACCCCTAACAAGTTCTATGTTAATGAGTTTTCCTAATATCCTGTAGTTAATATGTCCAAATCGTGCATGCCACAGATGAGCAGATTCGGTTTTGGACATGTTGCATAAAGCATCCTTTTGTATGTCAAGAAGATAACAATTATTAAAACCAGGTTTACCTCTGAAGATGATTCTGCCCGTCCTATCCTTGATAATGCAGCCAAACGTATTGAAGATCACTTCATGACTCTTGTCACATATTTGACTAACAGAAAGTAGATTGGTAGTCATGCCCTTTACATAAACCACATCACGAATTTCGGGTATACCTGGTAGTTTGATAGTTCCCCTTTTGCTGATATGAAAACTACTTCTGTCACCAAATGTTACAAAACCTCCTTTATAATCCTCAGTCTCAACAAACCAGGAAAGGTCTCCTGTCATGTGTCGACTACATCCACTATCAAGAAACCAATGTAGTGGAGTGGAGGATTTCAAGGCAAATTCTCCTAGACAGGAAGCATGATTCATATTCACGTTTGATGGGAAAGAAGTTTTGCTCAAAGGTTCGTTCTTTTTGCACTTCAAATCTCTGAATGACGATAAGAGATGTTGAGCCTTAATATAGAGACTACTAAGTTCATCACTCTTTGATTTAAAGATTCGGCATGCAGAATGATAATTGAAAAAGGAGGGGTACCGAAATACTACCAACTTTTCGTTTTGGCTCGTGAGTCTTATGGTTTAAGTCTGGACGATCTCAAAAATCAATATCCAAACTTATAACTGGAGTTGTTAGACCTAGACAAAGAGTACTTTGGAGTCAACTCGACAGTTATGCAATAACGTAC
>JAJJMA010133537.1:1903-19325 GCA_023529015.1 Papaver nudicaule
GAAGTCTTTTCACACCAAGAGCGAGGTTATTAAGTTTACTTAGGCAATAAACACCTCGAGATATCGATCAAGGTTTCAAAACCTAAACTCCCGAAAGAGCAACCTTGTCGTCCCAGTTGGAATCAAGCAGATAGCTGTAGCAAGTACGAAATGATATAACCGTGAAGAACGATGTACCTGCAAAGAACAAATCCAATAACAACGATCTTGATTCCACTCAATATCTATAGTTTAGGCACACAAACCGAAAGTGGCTTGCTGACAAATCCAGGTTAATAGATAAAGAGTATGTTCTAATCACAACGATCTTGAGTGGCCTTATATCAGAAGAGAAGGACCTTAGAATAAATAAGATCGTTAGGTTTGATAGACGTGATAGAACAGAACACAAGTACAATACAAAGAAGACTAGTAAACATAAACTAGTTTCCCGTAAGAGGTACTTCTAGGCTTCTCGATCCCGAGAGAAGACTTTACGCAATTCAAGACTGAGAGCAAAATCTCAAAGGTAACTGAAAAGAAAAGCGGCAACACAAGCTTAAAATTCTGAAGAAGAGCTTGGCCAAGGGGATTAAAGCTTTCAGGAGAGATACCACTCCTATTTGTATTGACTAAGGCTTTAGCTTTGAAATGAGGCAAAGTTAATTTCGGAAATTCCACAAAGCACATTTACATAATAGTTCCGAAATTCCCCATTTAGTCTCATAGCATTTAATGAGAACTAATACTCTAGCATTTTACATTTAAGAATAATATATTCCATAAAGAAAATATATTTTCGAAACATGTTTAGCCAAGAGCAATCAAAGAAAATAATATCTTAAGGTATATTTGGATATTTCTTTTTAATTCGAAATATGGTGCTCACCAAATATGGTCCCTGGGAAAGATCTCCATTCGAAAACGTGTCCTTAGTTTCGAAAATCTCCTTAGATATTATTACTTCCAAATCTCGTCACCTGCTTTATAATTTCGACATTACTTCCTTGGTATTGCTGGGCTAACCAAACGAACCTAGGTGGAAGTGGGATCTGGTCCAACGTGGTTCAACGTTCCGCATAAACGCATCATAACAAATGTGGACAAAGCCTTGTGTGTTAAGCTTAAGTGAACACATTGGTTCAAACGTTCCGAATCACACAAATAGATATACCATTGGAAGTACGGTGCAAGATTCCACGAGTAACTAGCAAAAATGTTAAATCTCCTGAATTCTTGATTCCAATATAGATGTCACGTTAATGATATCCAAGAATTCAAATCAAAACATCAAATGAGTAATCAAATGAATATTTGATCAAGTTGTAAAGCATACGAAGATTTAATCACGTACAATATTGATCCGTAATCATGTGTCCACTAACTAGAGTGACTAACCATTTTTCAGATGATGACTCAATCCCACTTAGTTGTACATTGAAGATGAACGAATTCAAACTTCAAACGAGAATATCAAACTCATTAATTCGTTGAAGCACAAATCAAAAATGTAGAGTTTGAACTTCGAAGTTACGCATTCTGAGTCAACCATATTAAGGTTTCGAAACGTACGTCAGTTTTGGCAGAAACCAAATTAAGCTTTCGGAACCTAAAGTTCATTATATGACCGAAACTGATTTAAGGTTCCCAAGTCAAGTTTCCATATAGCGAAACCTAAATCTTGGTTTCGAAATCTAGATTATGTTTAACAAAACCTTGTTTAAGGCTTCGAAACAAGAAACACATATTAAATTCTCTACAAATGTTTGGTGTCGAACTTGAGAGTCCATGTGGTCGAGAACCGTTTCAGCATCACACCTTTTTAGCCTCGACGCATAGGAATATATTTCCCGGTTCACATAAACCTTTAGGAAACCCCTGGGTTTTTTCAACCTTTTAGATCTCACATGGTCAAGACACATTGGCCTTGATTCTCAAGTCACTGTCAGCCACACAAACATAGTTTCGAATCTGTTATATCTCATTGGTCACAATATTAAGTTTCGGACCAGTATCTTATGAATGCGAAAACCAGATTATGGTTTCGAAATCAACGTTTAGTTTTACCAAAACCTAAATTGAGGTTCAAACATTGAAAATTCATAAGTTGAGATACACAAATATGGTTTCGGAATCCAGAAGTGAGATATGGCATACAAGATGTTCATATACAGAATCAAATGAATGATTCAGAACTTCAGAGTTCAGAGCCAAACCACGACGTCATATTCGAATCTCAGAAACAACAGTTTTTCGAGTCTACACAACATTAGTGTGAGTCACAATCTCTCTTACATTGGCTTATATAAATATATGCAATCAATCCGACAGAGCCAGACTAGGTAAGAAGAGACACAATACTGTGATGGATCAAATCTCGTAGTACTACTGAGATAACATCACATTGCTATGTCTAACTCGAAAAGGTTTTAGGAAAAACCTTTATATTAACTTAGAGACGGAGAAGAAAAGAAAGCTCTAAGCAATATTTGAACGTCATAACTACACATTAATACCACAAGTGGTAGAGCGGAGTTATCTTAAGACACACTGATCACAAGTGATCAAGTCATAACGTAAAGCTCAAGCTGAGAGTTATGTTTATGTCTTTTGTAGTACAAGTGTAAAAGATAATGGAATCGCGTTATTTAGATTCACTAACATGTTGAATGATGAAACCGGATGTCTTCGTTTGATATTTCTTTCTTCAACTCCTCCCATTCCGATAGTCTTGTTTGTAGCTTCTGCTTGTCCATTGCTCTGTGGGTACAATGGAGTTGATTTTCTTAGCTTGACGTTTTAAGTAGCGAGTAATTTTCTAATATTATCGCCAACAAGTTCTTTCCCATTATCCGTACAGATTTCAGCCGGTACACCAAACCTACAAAATATATTTTCCCAAATAAATGTGAATACTTCTTGCCCTGTCTTTTTCCTGATAGCTTTGGCTTCACACCACTTGGTAAAATAATCAGTTGCTACAATGATGTATTTCCGCTGCCCTGAGCCTGGAGTCAGCGGTCCAATGATGTCAATGCCCCACTTGGCGAAAGGCCATGGGCTCAGTACTGAGTTTAATGATGTTGTTGGCGCCTTAATTCTTCTTTCATACAACTGGCATTTTTTGCATCGGCGGGCATATTCTTTAGCATCGCTATTCATCCAAGGCCAATAGTATCCTTGCATTCTTACTTTCAGAGCTAAAGCTCGCTGGCCACTGTGATTTCCACAGTCTCATTCGTGAATTGATTCTAGCAATTTCTTGCCTTCTTCTCTCGATACGTCCTCAGCAATGGCCCAAAAATGACCTGCGATACAGTATTCCATCTCGAAGTTCATAATTCGCCGATCTACTAATGACTTGATGAGCTAAGATCTGCTTCCCGGCAAAGTGAGTCGATCCAGATAGTAAAGTATCGGCGTTCTCCAATCTGTTTCCGCTGATTCTTCTATGCCTGTTACCAATATCTCCCTTTGTTCTCGATCCTCCACAGAAGATTGCCTCACTCTCTCGATAGCTATTGAAGTGATGTCAGGATTTGTCATCATAGATGAAATAAAAGCCAAGGCATCAGCGTGCCTATTATCCTTTCTGCAGATGTGACGGAACTTGATACCAGGAATCTCCTGGGCATACTCCCTAGCAAGTTTAAGATACTTCTGCAGAGAAGCATCTGATGCCTGATAACGTCCAAAGATTTGCCGAATCACCAGCTGTGAGTCACTTGTCAATCTAACATCGCTGATACCCATTTCAATGATTAATCTCATATCGTGTATGATTGCTTCGTATTCTGCCTCATTGTTTGTCGCCGGGAATTTCATCCTCAGCGAGTGTACTATTCTGGCTCCTTTTGGCGAAGTAAAAACAATTCCTATTCCTTTTCCTTCTTTATTTGACGATCCATCTACATACACTTCCCAACTTGTAGGACTGCATTTTAGTAACTCCGCATCTCATTTTCCCGTTCATCTAATGAGAAAGGTATTTCTTCTATTTCTTCTTCTCCTTCTTCGATTGGAAAATCGGCGAGGAAATCTGCAATGACTTGAGATTGCTGAGCTGTACGTATTTCATATTGAACGCCAAACTGTTCAATTTGCATGTTCCATTTAGCAATCCTCCCCACTCTTTGAGAGCTGTGCAGAATTGATTCTATAGGAGTCTTAGTTAAAACAACGATAGGGTGAGCATGAAAGTATGGACGCAACCGCTGAGATGCGAAAACTAACGCTAAGATTAGTTGCTCAATTTTGGTATAATTCTTTTCTGCTCCCTGCAATGTTCTGCTAATATAATAGAAAGGCGTCTCCCCTCCTTTGTTTCTTACAAGTACATCACTGATGGCGAATGGTGTTGCAGCGAGATAAACTCTAAGTTCTTCGCCATGCTCTGGGGGTTGAATCGCTGGAAGAGTAGCGAGGTACTTTTTAATACCTTGGAAGGCAGCTTCATGAGCTTATGTCCAATTAAATTTCTCTCCCTTTTTCAGTGTCTGAAAGAACAATTTGCATTTATCAGAGAATCTCGAAATGAATCTATTAAGCGACGCCAAAGTTCTATTGAGTCGCATAACATCTTTTTACTGTCACCGGCGAAGGCATATCTATGATTGCTTTAATATTTGTTTGATCAGCCTCTATTCCATTCTTCGTGACAACATATCCCAAGAATTTTCCCGAAGTCACACCAAAAACACATTTCGTCGGGTTTATTTTTAGTTTGGTGATGCGCATGTGATCAAATATTTCTCTGAGATCTTGAATATGAGTTTGCTTTATTTTTCTCTTCACTAGCATGTCATCAACATAAACCTCCATCGTTTTGCCAATCCATTTCTCAAACATTTTTTGGGCCATCTCTTGATACGTGGCACCGACATTCTTTAATCCAAAGGGCATCCGAGTATAACAAAACAATCCTTTAGTAGAGAAGAAAGTTGTGTGCTTCTGATCTTCTTCCGCCAAAGGTATTTTGTTATACCCCGAGTAACCATCCATAAATGATAGCAACTCATGGCCTGACGTGGCGTCTACTGTTTGATCAATACTCGGCAGCGGGAAACTATTCTTCGGGCAAGCCCTATTGAGGTCGCTAAAGTCGATGCAGATCCGCACTCCCTTGTTCTTCTTTGGTACCACCACCATATTCGCTATCCATTGAAGATATTGCACTGGCCTTATGATACGAGACGCCCTCATCTTATCAATTTCTGCTTCCACTTCTTCTTTAGTTTCGCCGATTCATCTTCATTTAACAGAGTGCCAATCTTCACCATTTTTGGATCATTCTCCTTGCCGATGTTTATATCTCTGGTAGGTTCCACCGCCGTAAAATGTAATTCAGGTTCTCCTATCGGCGATGGTTCCTTTAATTGTTATAATGCTTTCCCATCAGGTTTCGCCGGATCTTCTACTGAGTTTACCAAATGCGCGTATTTCGATGTGTCGGCGATGAAATCTTCAATCTCCTGCTCCTTTAAGGCTTCTTTGCTTTGTTTCTTCCTTTCAATAATTCTGGCTTTCCTACTTTCTGGCATTTGTACGTCCGCCGCATTGCAAGCTTTTGCCACTGCCAAATCTCCCACATACTTGGCGACTCCTTTAGGTGTTGGAAATCTTAAACGTTGATGATAAGTAGAGGGTACTCCTTTCAGGTTGTGCAACCATGGTCTCCCAAGTATTGCTGCATACGTAGATTCAACATCTACGATACAAAGGGTGGTATACAAAGCCAAGTCGTCACAGGTGACAATCTTGAACTCGATTTCTCCTTTTGGTTTAGAAGCAATCCCATTGAATCCGTAAATGTTGTACGAGGAGACTGTTGGCGAAGGGATTTCTGTGTCTTTCGCTTTCATTGTCTCATATGCAGAGTTAGAAAGAATGTCCACCGAACTGCCTGAATCGATAAGGACTTTAGGTAATTTGAATCTTCCCATTTGAATAGTGAGGACCAAAGGATTATTATGGTTACTCCCTTCAAGTGGTATCTCATCGGCGGAAAAACCCACACAAGCTTTCATCCAATCCAACAGTGGCTCTTGCTTGACGACGACACTGCAAATTTCATTTCCCAACCTGTCTCGCTTATGTACTCTGGACAGAACATTGTTGTGGAACTTATCTCTAGTAATCTTTGAGTGCACAATAGAGAAGCAATCTAACTCCAACAAGTCACGCTCTACCTTTACCTCAAACACGTTTGGTGCTTGGATAGCTTGAATGACAGGAGGTGGCGGCGACAATTCCAGAAATTCTTGGAATTTCCCTAAGCGAATGAATCTGTGGACCTCTTGTTGTACGCCGGTACAATTTTTTGTTGAATGGCCGTGGAACAAATGGAACTGACAAAAGGAATTGGTAGTAGTCGGCGGGACTCTGGGGTTTCCTCTATTAGAAGGATAGCGAATATCATCTCTACAGTTTGAATTCTCAATTTGCCCCCATGCATCAGTATAAGAAATACGCAGCTTTGGCAATGTAGCGTCCTGGAAGGGTTGTTGGTTCCCTCTGCCAAATCTTCGGTTATCGCCATTGTACCTCCTATCGCCATTCCCATTTCGCCGATTGTCACGTCCGCCTCTACTATCATTTCTTCCTAGATTATCTTGCCTATCTCTTCCATCAGAATTGTCTTGCTTTTGAGAATTCCAATGTTGTTCAGCGGTAACTTGCTGTTGTTGCTTCACTGTTTCTGGTACTACCATCGCCGAGGAAGAAGCCTTTGCCAGTCTCTGCTGCTCAGTTTTTTGCCATTCTCTTTTTATTTCTTCCTGCTCTTCTAAGGAATAACTATTGATTGAGTGAATTTTCTTGGCTCTTTCTTTCTTTAAGCGAAGCTCTTCTGCCTAGATTTCTTTATAATTTATCCATTCGTTTTGCTTAATTCTCATAACTTTCATATCTTTCGGCACATCCCCGAATAAACTTTGATACATTGGGTCTGACGTCTCCATGGAGCTAATAAACGCTCTTATCTTATCCTTATCAGATACCGTTGTGCCTACTTCGCTACACAATTTTCTCCATCTTTGAATTAAACTTCTGTACCTCTCCGATGGTCTTTTTTTTTTTATGTTAAACAATCTTTCCACGCCCGGACGACTTCTATTGTTTTGAATATATGTGCGCAAGAATTTGCTCTCCAGCTTACTAAAGGAACCAATTCTACCTTCGTCCAACCCATCAAACCAAGCCAAAGCTTCATCTTTGAGAGCGGCGGAAAATGCCATGCACATTATGGGTCTGAGTTTACCCATGCCGCCAAATCTCGTTTATAACTTCTCAGGTGCTGAGCGGGATCCCCCGTTCCATCAAAGGTGAATCTTGTATATACGTGCCCATATGTAATACAATCTTTAAAGGGTGTCTTCTTTGCCTCAGAGAGTGTCGTTTTAAACTTTGATTTCTTCGAGGATCCTCCTAACGCTGCCACGTTGCTTTTTAACCGGCGAAGCTCTTTCCTTACTCCCCTATCCATCTTGTCTTCCCTTGCCGAATCATAATCTTCGCTATCTCTTCTAAATATGTCCTTCCTTCTACCCCTCTCATCATATTTCGCTGATGAATCAGAAACTTCGATTGTGCTGGCCCTGCTCCTTTCTGAACGGCCAGTGGTGTGCGAATGGGATGTGTGAGTCCTGCTCTGTATCACTTTCCTATTCTCTGCCATCAATTCTCTGTGGATCTGTAGGACAACCTCCATCTGCAATTGCATCTGCATCTGCATCTGAGCTGTTTGCCGGTTATTTGCCTCAAGGATTTGCTTTAGCAAGGTTTCTGTAGTATTAGTGGATCCTGTGTTGTCTGCTACCACCACTGGGCGAGCCAAAGTTGTGCCTGGTACCACCGTTGTACCACTGGCGGCCTGCTGAACATCCGCTGCCATAAGAAAAAATCGGCGACGACTGCTGGAGCTTCCGCTACGACATTAGGTGTCTCGCCAATAGCTTTTGGGATTGCGTTCGCTGCTGTGATACTTCCTGTATTAACATCCTGAGCTATACCCACAATATTAGAAGATTCACCAATAGCCCTCTGAGCTGGTCTACTGCCATTGACTGCATCACCGAGGGTACTCACGTCGACCTCATTGCCAACCCTTCGTAGTAACATGCTGGGTTCAACTGTTGCTCCTGCATTCTCCAAGTGGGTGATATCCTCTATCAATATCTCGTCTTGATGGAATTGTTACTGTATGGGTGACCGCCGAGATGAACTCACCAAAAGAGAGCTCGGTAAACCTACTGGTTCTGATCCTCTGCTTCTGGTGTTGTGACTACTAGGAAATACCATTGGTGTAGGAAGAATGGGGTACAGTGGAGGCCTACTCGCTGGTGTTCTGCTGCTCTTACTCCTGGGACCCATTCTGTAGAGGGTAAAACCCCTCGGGACACGTGTCTCACATCTAAGAAGCCTAGCCGCATCGAGAGATTCGGCAGCGAAGCCTCAGGCCTAACCAAAGAGAAAGGGAGACCACCCGCGGACGAAGTAAAGACTCGGAAGAAAAGGATTCGGACTACACCGAAGGACCGAAGCCCCAGAGACAGCTTCGAAGCTCCACCGAATAAACCGCCTTACTCGACAGGGACTGACACCACCACGATTGAGTCTTGTCTTATTAGCTGTAAACCACCCAAGCTCGGCCTATATAAGGCGAGCTTGGAGAACTTTGTAAGGGTTGGATTCTTTTTGGGTAGAACCTAAGCGGCAAGAGTGGGATTAGGTCTGTATCTCCTCTAGCTCCTTAGGGTTATATTCCATGTAGCTACAACACAGAGAAATCAATACAAGTCTTTATGCATTTAACCTTTGATTATTGTTATTATGTTTATCTTCGGTATTGTTCTTATGGTCCTCGCACCATTGAATCATGTTTGAATTAACTGTATGTATGAGTAGATCTGATGGAAATGGTATCTTGGGTACCTATGCAGATTTTCTACTCGTACAGTTTGGCGCTAGAAACAGGGACTGATTAAAACAACTTAGGGTTTGCCTGTGATTTTTAGGGTTTCCAAATTCTTTGCAAATTTCCTTGTTTTTATAAAAGATCTTTAAAAAGCTTGTTTTTCAAAAAGAAGCTCCTGTACTTTAGTATGTTTATGAGTTTTCTGAGCACAACATCAGATGGCAAGATTATTTATTAAGAGTTTCAGAACCTTAGTGTGACGGAGCTGATTTCCGAAAGCGATGGTTTGTTCTCGTTTCAAATGGTTAACAATGGAGTCTAGCTTTGAGAAAAGCGATTACGAAAAAATATTTGTGTATATATTCATCTTAGAGTTTGTAAGATTCCTGTTATATTTGGAAATAAATTTCCATAAAAGAAATCGATGAAGAAGATGATTTGAGCTAAAAGACAAAACAAGTAGTTAAGGACATACCTAAAAAGGGCAAATACGATTTACATTAAAATTCGTCTGAAAATATCCGTTGCAGTGTACAGACATGGCCGACAAAGTACACTGCGCTAGCCGCCTTGGACCTCACGGGTTTTTTGTTTTCTGACAGGGACACGACCAGAATGGCTTCGAAATCGGACAAGGCTCCGAAGCAGTGAGTAGGATCCTCGAAGCAGGGAACCGGATCGTCAAGACAGCATTATACTAGATTTTCGACAAGTAAAGGGTTGTCCCCCGAGGTGGCGGCTAGCACAGTCCAACACAGAGAGCCAGCAAACGAGGACGAAGTGTATGTAGAGGATTTAGGCCCCGAGGGAGAAGGAATCCCAGAGGATGAAAGGCCACCCCAACAGCAGATACAAGAAGAAAGTGGGGAAAACTACGAAGAAGAGGACGAAGCGTCCGATCCTGACAATGACATACCCGAAAACCAGCCCACCGAAGAAGATACGGCGAGAGCTATACGATTCAGAAAGTTAATTTTGAAAAACAGAAAAATAAAAAAGCTAAAAAAGCAGTTGGCCGAGGCAAACAAAAAAGTGGCAGAAAAATCGGCATCCAACTATAGAGGAGGCAACGAAGGACACTCTTGTCCAAACAACGTATCTCAGCCGAAGGAACCCTCCGTATCCAAAACACATATCAAGACCAAGGGCACCAGTAAAGGTCAAGGAATCACGGTATCAAGCAAAAGGACCGAGCCTCCAGCATACACGAAGGCAAGCATGCAAACATTTAGCGAAGGTAACCAAACGAAGAAGGGTGCCGGGGCGAAGGCCCTGCAACAAGTAATGTTGGATCAAATCAAGGCGCTCCGAGCAGAACTTTTTGACAACCGAATCCAATCAAGCGACCGGATCAAACTCACACAAGCCATGAATGATGTCAATCGCTCTCCTCTGAGCCCGGAAATTCTCTCATTAGCAATTCCAATAAAATGCACGATGCCCACTTTCACGTCAATTTTCGATGGTTCTGGAGACCCAACCGTGCACATTAAAATGTATCTCCGAGTCTTTTTGGCTTATGCTAATAGAGACGAAGTGCTCTGTAAGTACTTCCCCTCCAGCTTGAAAGGAGAAGCCCTTGCTTGGTACGACAACCTCGCAGCCAGCTCGATATCATCCTTCGAGGAGTTGTCCAAAGTTTTTATACTACACTTCCTATATAACAACTCCTCCAAGCCAGGAGTGGAGAAACTATTCAGCATTCGTGTAAGACCAGGAGAGTCAACTAAAAGCCTGAC
Source organism: Papaver nudicaule (assembly GCA_023529015.1). NCBI lineage: Eukaryota > Viridiplantae > Streptophyta > Magnoliopsida > Ranunculales > Papaveraceae > Papaver > Papaver nudicaule. The sequence goes on from JAJJMA010133537.1 coordinate 12,536, forward strand.
GAGCAGATGGACCGAGCAGTGCGTAGAAGTGGGAAATGGAGCTACTGAAAAGGACAAAGTGCGAGCATTTCTCAACGCATTGGACAAAGACCACCCTCTATATGATAGACTTTTCTCAAAGAACCTCGAGACGCTACAAGATCTCCGAAAATACCAAAAGGAGCGAATTACCTTAGAGGAAATCAAGGAGCAAGCAGCCATGGGGAAGGAAACAATCTTAAAGCAGGTCCACTCAATAAACAACTTGTCGCTGGAAGAACGAGGACAAGCAATGAATACGCAATTCGGAGACCCGTCAAAGCGAGGAAGACAAGATGATAATGGTCGCTATGGAAACGACGAAAAATTCGGCGACGACAAGTACCATGATAACAGAAAATACAATGATAACAGAGGAAACAACCCTCGGGGAGAATTTGAAGGAAGCAGCAGCCAACAAGGAAAAAGAAACAGAAAATTCGGGATGTTTAAACCAGGATTTCCTGCCTTTCACGATAGGAAACTTCCAAAGCTCTGCGTACCCATCGAAGACGCTCTTCGGATCATCGAACAGTCTGAATTTGCCAACGAGATAAGATATCCCCGAAGCAGGGGAAACCAACCAAAACACACGAAGAATTCGAGAGATTATTGTCAGTTTCACAAGTTTTACGGGCACACAACCGAGGACTGCGTTACAACTCAGGACCAAATTTATTTCTTCATAGCCAGGGAACAATTTAAACATCTTCTGGAGCTACCTAAACCACCCCCGAATCAGCCACAGCCTAAAGAGGAGCCAAAGCACGAAGCTTATGTGATTACAATTGACAGGGATATTCCAAGGTTCGGAGCTTGCAATTCCATTGTTCACACAAAGGGTCTAGAAGGGATCCAAACAGGGCGCATCCATAAAAGGGACTTTGCGGGTGAAGAAATACTCAGTGTAATCACAAAGAGTCGTTTAGAAGAGTGGCAGAAGCAGCCCGTGTTCTTCTCGGCAGCAGACATCCCTAACGAGGGAAGAGCACATAATGACCCTTTGGTAATCACCCTTCAAATGGGAAAGATAGCTATGCCTAAAATATTGGTGGACCCTGGTGGACCCTGGGAGTTCTGTGGATATACTTTTCGGGCAAACATATGACAAGATGAAGGGAAAGAAAGCTGCTTTGGCGCCCTCAACATACAACATATTTGGTTTCAACGGAAAACCCTCAACACCTCGGGGAGAGTTAGTGATCACAATTCGTGCTGGAAGCCAAAAGCAGCCAACCTTATTTCGTGTGGTGGACATAAATTCACTCTATAATGCTATCGTGGGCAGACCATGGTTACACAATATTATGGGTGTGGCATCCACTTTGCACCAAAGAATCAGATTTCCAACTCCACGAGGGATTGTAGAGATTCCTGGTGACCCTACCGAGGCTCGCGCCTGCCATGAAATCGACATTCAGGCAAAAGAAGGTAGCAAGGAGTGCTTGGGGCAGGCTAAGTATCCAAGAGTATCGGACGAGAGTATAGAAAAATTCATAGCTGACACCGAAGCTGGAATGCTAAGTATGAAACAAGACAGCAGCGAAGAGAACCAACATCTCGAGAACCGTGAACAGTTCCTCGTGGCAGCAAGCAACCTCCAGACTCCGAATGAACAACTAGGCGAGTCCAGCGAAGGCAAAAACATCCAGCAAGAACCCTTCTGGGCATGACCATTCGTCATAGAGAAGAAGCTTGGGAACAACACTTATAGCTTGATCAACCTCGAAGGCCAGAGGTTAAAAACCCCAGTGGAGGGGAAGCACATGAAACACTTAGTCTGAGAAAGCAACTTCTTTTGTAAGCAGTACTCGAGGAAAGATTTAATAAAAATCGCACTCATTGATGCAACTACTTTCGGAATCAAACTCCAGATCCTGTCAGAGCGGGTAAAAAATCCCGCCTGGCTAGGCACAATCGCAAAGGCTGTAACACCAAAGGCAAAAAACGCCAAACAATAAACAGGCTGTAACGCCAAAAGCAAAAATCGCCAAACAATAAACAGGCTGTAACGCCAAAGGCAAAAATCGCCAAACAATAAACAGGCTGTAACGCCAAAGGCAAAATCACCAAACAATAAAAAGGCTGTAACGCCAAAGGCAAAAATCGCCAAAAAACATAAAGACCTCGAATATCAGGCACAGAGCCGATGACCATATAAATCGTAAGGGCCCTACGAGTTATATGGCACGGTCCTCTACCCACAAGACACCCTGTTAGCGGTGGGCACCTTGAATCAAGGCCACATAGGTCGACGATACACTAATACCCACTACCAAATGACCACGAGGACTTCACGTCCTCGGGCGTCGAAGGGACGATAAATGGGATTAACATCTACCTATAGAGGAAGATGGAACCCCGAGGCAGTTGATTAGCTTGTGTTTACAAGTGAATCACACAGCCAAGGACCTCCTCCAAACAAAAAGCAGCTCTGAGGAAGGGCATAACTATAGGAAAATAAACAAAAAAATCCTTTATATATATGAATGCAGGGCAGGAAGCACGGCAACAAAAAATGCGTATATAAACAAATGTCTCGGACACAGCCAAAAGAAGAAAAGTAACATTGCTAAGCTAAAGGCCTTTGATTAGACAAAAAGAGAAACATCACCAAGAACTCCCATTTCCCTCGCAAGACCCTTATCAGTTCGGACACTATCATCTTGGATTCGAAGCTGAGAATGATCAGACTCAGAAGGAGCAGTTTCCACAGCATTGGCAATTTCCTCCTCACTTTCTTCGTCACTATATTCCCGAGAAGGCTCTTGAAATAAATAATGACTCCCTTTATCAAATATAGCACCTGGGGCTCGGCAATCATGCGAATCAATCTCTTCATCAATTCCTTCCTCGCTCTCCCCTTCACTATATGCCAAAGTTGGTTCTTAAAACAAGTAATGGCTATCGTTATCAATGGCGGTACCTAGAGTTCGGTCAGCACACTCCTTAATGAAATCATCATGACTTCGGGAAGTACTAACCACCATACCAACAGCCTCTCCCTCAGCATTATGCTTAGAGCTATCCTTCCAGCAATCGGCACCATCTTTAGAACCCTCCTCGGGACCGCGATCGGGCTCGCCTGGGCCATCATGGGTGCCTTCGGCATCACCGCCAGGGTTCCCCGAATTATCACCTTTAGAATCATCATCATCATCATCATCGTCGTCATCATCACCAGGCCCCTTCAGAAACTTTTCCAATAAGCCTCTCCTCCGAAGCTCATCCCTAGCTAAGGCTACGAATACCTCCTGAGGGAGTAAATACTTATCAATTGGGGATACAGCATCCGAGTCACGTGCACCAATAGCACTATAAGTAGGAGGTTCAATACCAATGGCTCTGAAAAGAGAACGACCATGCTTCCGGCAGGCCATGCTAGTAGCAAAAGCAGTAGTTAAAGCAGATCGGGAAAGAAGTTCCTCTACGGCTTGACCATGTCTTAATTCATGGTGCACAAGGGCAAAACCGGTCGCCAGGCCCCTCACGTTTGCCTGGCATTCAAGACGAAATTCCCGTTCCTTGGATAGCAGTTCAGCATGATTTGTCGCTTCTTCAGAGCGACGCTTGCGTTCAAGCTCCAGTTCTTGAGAAAACCTAACAGAATCAACTGAACGACGCTTGCGTTCTTCGGACAGCTCTCGAGTCAAATGCTTAGCCTTGCTTTCCGCCTCTAACTTCCGCTCGGATTCGGTCACCAGCTGGTTTGAGGCATCGTCCCTTGCCGCCTCGGCGTCAACAACCTGCTTCTTCAAATTGGCTTCGATGCCTTAAACACAAAGCAAAACATAAGAATGAAAGGACGACAAAGCTCGCTCAGGGGTGTGAAAGGAGCAGGAAAACAGGAAAAGTAGGTTTAAGCTCCCTACTCTCTTTGAAAACCATATACTCAGAAACCTCGTGCTGACTAGTGAAAAGAGGCACCGAGGCATTCTTCCTAACATCCTCCGGAGAAACGACCCCGCTTTTAGCCAACTCTATCTGGTACTCATCAATAAGACGAGCCAAATGATCATTCGATGTATTTGCCAAAGCAAGTTCTCGGCATATATCATTACAACTCCTCTCTAGAAGATCATTTTTAGTAGCCAAGTCCTTATTGACATTCTTCTGTGTAGACAACTGCACCTTCAAACTTCTGACGTCCTCCTCTAACTTTTCAATCAAAACCCTACCAGAGGCACTGACCGACCTCTCCGAGCGAGCTGCGTCTCGCTCTTGCATCAGTCGAGTCACATCTAGTTGGAAAAAATGATTCTCTCGGGACAACAACGTGTTTTTATTTCTAATCTCCTCGAGAAGACGCTCGGCTTGATCTCCTTTTTTCCTCTCTTCTACAAAAAGACTTTCGGCCTCTTGTCTTCTCGCTCTGTAATAATTCACATCTTCTAGAGCTCGGTCCCTTTCTTCCAATAACCTATTTCTATCATTTCGATAGCCATCATCACCTGAGGCAATCTGGGACAATTGTTGACCCTCTCGAAGTCGATCAATGGCCAACTTGGCCTCTTGAAGTTTTTTCTCGAGCTCTTCCAGCTCGCCTTTTCAAAAGCAAGCAAGCAAATCTGTTCTTAGCAAACGCTGCAAAAAACAGATGTACCTAAGACAACAAAAGAATAAAGGGACTTACATATCGATTGTTTTTTCGCAATAGCACTGCGAACTTTCTCCCGAGATAGTTCCTCTTGCATCCGATAAAACTCTCGCTCATGATACTCGACCTCGCCAGCTTGATCAAAGTTGTGAGCCAAGAGACCAGAGGCATGGTAGTCGCCCTAACAATAAGCAGCAGAGACTAAGTAAACAGATCGCCAAAACACTTTGGTGGTATTGGCACACGGACAATAAAGGAAAAACTCACCGCCTGTAGAATAGACAAACTCTCTTCATAGGATAAGGGAGGATTACGAAGATCATATTCGGCCCTGGGACAGTCACCTCCGAAGAGATTACCCATCTTCTTGCAGAAATCCGGATCTAAAGGCTGCTTTACGGGATTCGAGGCATGGGCTTCAAACCGAGTTGAAACCTCGACTGTAAACTTACTAGGGTTATGATTCTCAAACAAAACCTCTTTAAACCTCTCGGCAGTATAGGATTGCCTATATCTACTAGCGTAACTCGGAGCAGGCGGAAATCTCGAACTTTGTGGAAAGCTGGCAACGAGTTCTTTCGAATCATCCATCGTAACATACGAACCATCCTCTCGGGGAACGAGGAGGTCCACTGGGGTAACAATTTTCTCTGATGAAAGAATAGAAGGCTCACCAGCAGCACTCATGGAAATTACCATCGCTGAGGCAGAGGCACTAAGGGCAGCTCTCGGCGTAGAGAAATTTGAAAGAACAACGTCCAAAGCGGCACTAGCTTTTGCAGTCGTAGGAACTACTATAGCCGAGGCAGAGGCACCAATGGTGGTAGTAGGCAAGACAATCCGAGGACTCATGGCACCCACCTCTTTGATAACCACTTCAGTTGCTTTCGGTGCTGATATTTCCCTACCAGCACTCGTAGTCTCCTTCGGAGGTTTTGCAGCAGCTTGGCGACGTCCAGTTTGAACTCCTTTAAGAATTGTTTGCAAAACAGATTTTTTAAGTGGCCGCGAAACCCCGGAATTTCCCCCATAGTCAAAGTTCATCAGACCACGACTAAGGTTTAGGGCACCTAAAGGCCGTTCCTGCACATAAGGACCCGTCTTCCTCAGGAAACAAACAGAGGCAAGTATGAATACTTCAGAAAAGAACGAAAAGAAAGTATTTGTTACCTGCGGCATAGTCTCCTCATTTAACCGAGGACGCTTTAGGCTGCCCGAGGGTTCCTTGGCAACACCCTTGCCCTTTCCCAAAAATGAGCGAGATAACCCTTTATCCTCAACAGAAAAATGAATGGAGAACAAGTGTTGAGTCTCAAACTCATGACCTGCATCAAAATCGGTCCGAACGAAGAACCGGCCAGAGTCCTTCCAGCCTCGGAGTATGGGACCTTTGAGGAGTATAGGCTCCGAATGCCAGTCTTCGTCCATTGAATATTTCAAGGATTCGGGGAGGATGTTCTCGCTGCCTTCCACAGTTCGAAAGCTAACCCCCCAAGGAGCTAACTTGTTGTCTAGGGTTAAGAAGGGTTCGTAGTGTCTAAAGAAATTCTTGGCAGTAAAGTAGAACTTCGCTGTGGAACCGGCAGGGGAATTATTTTCCGAGTTAAGAACCCACTGATTAATAAGGTAAATAGAGCTGCAAGTGAGCTGCATCACTCCTCGGGGTTTAGGAAGAGAACAAAGGATTTCAAGGAACAAAGGATTCGAAGGCTCGTAAAGGGGAAGAAGCAACCCTGCAGACATTTGATGAAACGTCACCAAAAGTGTGTCCTCGCTGCACTGGTACTCCTCGACCAGTTCGGGAGTTAATCTAGCAGAATCGATGGACTCAATCTGAAAACCCCTTCCATCAGGATCCACGTCGTTTATCCTTAAAGAAAGGGCCTCAACCATAGAAAAAGACATAGGAAAGGAAGACTCAAAACAGGAAAAGGCAATATCGCCGGCGGACGAAAGTAACAGAGGCAACCTGAAAATAGAGAGAAAGGGAAGAAGGGAAAAACCCAAAGAAATCAACTTTATGGAAGAAAAACAAGATTCAAGCAATGGGTCAAAGAGAAAAGAACGATTAGTTCACCCGATATGAAGAGGCAAATCGAAGAGGTTCCACGGAAGAAGAACGCCGGCGCTAAGGAAGATGAATACGAAAGGGTTAAAAGAATTTTTAGAGGGAGA
>JAJJMA010133540.1:0-12498 GCA_023529015.1 Papaver nudicaule
TTAAAACTACACCTAAAAACAGATCCGTTCCTCAATGCTCATAATTAGTTCAAATCCAAAAGCTTACAAGGGATTACTCAGCCATACTGTTGAGATCTAGAAAAGAGAGGTTTTTGGGTTTTTTTGAAAACACTGTTTGAGAGCAAAAGAGAGAGAAACTATATCCGTAAGGAATTTACAGTTCCATTTCCCAGTTTATAATTCCATTTGGAGCAAGTATATTTGACTTTCCTTAACAATTCTTTACCTGTCTTCCTTGTAGCTTCCGAACAATATTGACATTTCCCATGCATGCAAGGTTAGGAAATTTCTTTATTGGTCTCAACTTCCAAATTTAGCCATATAAAATTCAATTCGGCTCTTCCCATTTGCATCAGAAATTGCGGCAACAGAAATTTAATTGGGCCATAGTGACTTGCTTCTTGGCCTCACGCCCATTTCCCTCTGGCTGTGGTGCTTAATCTTTAGATATGCCCATTTAATTACTTCATTAGCCATGTACCACTACGTCCCATCTTGCAATGACTAGTAGCAATTTCCGTCTACTATTTTATGCTAAATTCCGTCGTTTTAGTCCCTAGAGCTTTATTTATCGATATATTGCAAAACTATACAAAACTATCAAATTCTACAAAATAGAGAACTTAATAAATATAAAATATAAGAGAATTAAGCACTTATCACTTCACAAATGGAAACAAATTTATACATCGGTAAATGGAGATTCATTCACACATAAAGAAAATTTCGCAAAGAGGCAATATCTTTATTAGTAAATGGAGATTTGCAGCATTTGCTACGTGAGAAAAGGATAGGAAAGCTATATCCCTCCACAATTAGGGAACCGTCACTCTTGGATCGTCAAAGGCACACCTAGCTTGTGGCCCTCCGAAAGTTGTGATTATTTTGACACTCCTTCTTGAGTCTTACTTTGGATCTGACCTATACGGGTAAGTCTATTCTCTTCACGAGAAGGAATTATGCTTCACAAACAATACGCACGTTGAGTTCAAGCGGATCACCAATGATATCAACGTAAAACAGCGGGGCATCTGATCTAGCACGTTTAATCCACAATTCATTATAGATTAAGAGGGGGAGATGTGTGTACCCTATGTAAATTACTGCAAACTAAATCAGACCCTCTGTTCACTCTGCCAAACAAAGCTGCCTGACAAGGCCGCTAGACGATACTGTCAGTCCATCTTACCAGCCAAAGCTGCGGGCATCGAACTTCGTCATCAATGTTAGGCCCTGTCCAACACCCCATATGACGACTTAGTCCTAAATAAGATTCCAGAAAGTTCTAGAGTCATAATGGATAATCGAGTTGTCGATTGCCTGATCCTTCCTCAATGGCACCGCTTATTTCCATTCTTGCTCGTCTGGAAAGAAGAGTTGCTTCAGAGCGCTTTTCCTTCGGTCTCCCGGGTAGAATCAGGGCTCCCAAGAAGGAAGCGAAAGTCCATGCCTTGCTTTCAATCAACATAAAACCAAGGAAATAAAATAAAGAAATTTGCAGTTATACTTAAATAAAGAGTTTGATAAACATTCACAGTTCAAAAAAAAAAAAAAAGTTTAATAACCATAATAATTATTTTTTGAACAAATAAAACCAAAAATTGAAATTTAATTTGACAACACAATTTTAAAACGACGCTTAGCAACAACAATTAAACTCTGTGTAAAGCCAAATGTTGTTGCTTTGGTTTGCCAAACAAGCTACTAGGTTTGCAAGCTTTCATATTTTGCAAAACACTAGTACAGTATTTTGGTTGTTTGGTAAAAGAAAGGACTACCTTGACCATAGTTTTACCGCACACACACACAGGGTAGTCAACTCAAGTGTGATTCAAAAATATCCCCAAATTTGAAGAAGAAGCTGATGAACTACAAACCCTAATGGAAGCTTTAGCCGAGGGATTATGGGAACTCGCTGATTTTCATGAACAAAACGGAGAAATTGGCAAAGCTATCAAATGTTTAGAAACTGTTTGTCAAAGCCAAGTCTCTTTCTTACCAATTGTCGAAATCAAATCTCGTCTTCGAATCGCTACTCTTCTCTTAAAATACACTCATAATGTCAATCACGCCAAATCTCATCTTGAAAGATCGGTATATCCTCACTCACCCACTCACTCACTCTCTCCTTCTAGGGTTTTAAATCACTTCAAAAATTACATCTTTATTTATTCCTTTTCTAGGTTTTTAATGAAATAGTTTACTTTTTCTGTGTGTGTGTGACAGCAATTACTGTTGAAGTCAATCCCATCATGTTTCGAACTGAAATGCCGAGCTTACAGCTTGTTATCTCAGTGTTATCATCTTATAGGAGCAATTCCTCCTCAGAAACAGATTATCAACAAGGGTTTAGAACTTGCTTGTGCTTCTGGAGATGGGTAATTGAATTGTGATTAATATTTGAATGATAAGTTTGATTTTTTTTGGAAGCTCATGGTTTTTTGTGTTGTTTTGTTCAATTGAAGGTTTTCAGTGAAGTTATGGTGTTGCAACTTTACTTCACAACTTGCAAATGCTTTGGCAATTGAAGGAGATTATTGGGGTTCGATTGCAGCTTTAGAACGTGGGTTTTCTTTTGCTGCTGAAATGTACTACCCAGAGCTCCAGGTTTGTTTTTTTTCCAAACCCCTTTACAATGTTTTTAATAATTCCTGCGTTGGCAAAAATGTCCTTGTTGTTATTGTTATCTCATAAACGGATAGTTTTTCTAATATACGACATAATGATGGTGATTAATTAGTATGAAGTATGCGTATCGGCGTCAAAATTGGACGTTAAATGAGAATCTGTTTGGGATTTGTATTTTGGCTAACCGATATGTGAAACTGTTTTGATGCTCCTTCGGGACCTTTTCCCTTGCAATTTTCCATGTTAACTACTGCTTTGCTTTTTTTGGATCAGATGTTTTTTGCAACTTCAATATTTCATGTGCATCTGATGCAATGGGAAGATGTAAATTCAGTTGCGAATGCTGCAGTGAGATGCAATGAGATTTGGGAATTTCTCCAACCAGATAAGGTTAGTCTAAGTTTCCTTCTCGGTGTGGCCTCTGAGGTACGTGCCACATAAATTGTACACGTTTGAAATCTTATGAATCTTTTCCTGGATTGTTCCTTGATTCAGTACATAAAATATAAGTACTATACACAAAGATGAAATCTAAATTCCATGCTCAAATGAGTTGAATGCACGTAATTACAACAATTATCTATATGTTGGAGGAAATGAATATATTTTCAATGTACAACCCTGCATAGCAACCATTATGGTCATGAATATTTCCTCCCAAAGAAGTTAATTAATAGAAATAATACAAACAAATTGAGTATTCATTATCCATCAAATTTAAGCAAATTCTGCCGCACAGTCTCTCTGAACTGTTCTGTACAGTGCTTGTAGCCTTGTATTCTCAAGGATGAATACCAAATTGTATTCTCAACTAATCCGCTAAATCGAAGAGTACCAACATCTGCTGAGTTTGGAAGTCAGCCGTGTTGGGTTAATTTTTTGCTTTTATTGAAGGGTGTTGAGGCTTGCGAGGGAACTGCGAGTCGGAAATGGAGTTTGCACTGGTTCTTTTCTTCCCTGTCAAGATACTGCATGCTAGAACGACCAAAGGACAACATCAAAGAATTTGAGATAGGACAAGCTTCAAACTCAACCGTGTTGGTTGATTTTCTGTTCTTGAGAGTAATAGTGTTGAAGCTCGTAAGGAGAAGTAGGAGTAAAAGATTGAACTTCACAGAGTCCACTATGTCAAAAAGTTTCTCTATATAGATGTAAAATGCGGGATGTCCGAGAATATTCTGTCCAGAAGTTGCATTTGTATAGGAAGCAGACCCATGATTCCAAGAGTCGATTAGTAATGTTAGAGTGGAAATAATAGCTGCAAATTAATGTTCTGGAAACAAATTATAACTTCTTAACTACATGTGGCATAGCTGGCCAAGGAAGTTAATGTCGGGGAACAAAAGTTGTGTGCACAACAATGCCTTTGTGCTTATTAACCTGCAAAGCCTGAAAAGAAAGGTCAACTGAAAACATTGCACAACCTAATTGGATACATGTGAAATATTGAATAATACCACCAAATAAAATTGAAAATTTTCTTGGTCTGCGATAAGAATCTGAATCAGATACTCTATTTTGTGAAAATAGTTGCCTAACTAGAGGAAGTAAAGTAGTTGGACATTTAAGGTTACTTAGTAATAAGTCGACGTGTATCTTTGTATGTCGAGACATTTAAGGTTACTTAATAAAGTACTTTCAATCTCTGACATAAATTATCTGTATCTCTGTAACAAATTCACACTCTCTGATATAAAATATCTTACCTAAAGATTGGACTTAATCCATATCAAGTGAAGATTGAGTCCGCATTATGGTTGTCTGTTTCACGAAATTGCAAATTTCATGCATGTTTAATATCATTTTTATTTTGTTATATCAATGAAATAGGATGGAACACTCACTTTCACCCTTTGTTGCTATTCTTGAACAGAGATGTCAGTGCATGGGTTTGTTTTTTTACAATGAGCTGTTGAATACATTTTATCAACTCCGAATATGTGACTACAAGACAGCTGGGCTGCACGTTGACAAATTGGATCAAGCCATGAGAAACGAGATGCAGCAAGTGCAGCAGATTAAGAACCTGACCGCAGAGCTGAATACCATAAATGACAGTCTATCTCAATCTGATCCCCATAACAGGGAAAGATTAGGTCTATACGAAAAACAAACACAATTACAAGAGCAGTTGCGACAAGCTGCTTTTTCCGCTGGCATGGAATCTCTGGGATCATCATACTTGGGCAATGCAAGACAGATGTGGGATAAGCTAGAGTTGGCGCCACAACCGATTGATGGAGAGTGGTTACCTAGAAGTGCTGTATATGCACTGGTGGATCTTATGGTTGTGATTTCTGGGCGTCCTAAAGGGCTATTCAAGGAGTGTGGAAAAAGAATTCAATCAGGACTGCAATTGATTAAAGGTTTGTTGTGGCATGAAAATTGATCATTGCTCATAAAAATTGTCAGTGGAATTTAAATTTGCTTTGAAGTCAGTTGATTACATGTGTTTACAACCAAAGCTTTCATTTACAATAAGTAGCAAAGACACACGCATGATGCGACTGGCTGGGTTACATGTCGTGCCTTTGTTGCCAAACTTAAATCCTGGAATAGCAAAACAAGTATAATTCTTGAACCATGAGTTTCAATGTTAACATGAATGTTTTGGGTTCATTTTTTTAGTTCTAGCTCCTAGGTTTTACTTTCTGTCAGTAAAATACAATTTTACAAGAACTTGAGCTGGATTTTCTTGGAGCTTTTTGTTTACTTAATGATTGAGGAAAGAGAATCTAGGTATCATTAGGTTATATAGATAAAGGACAACCTAGGAACTAGGAAGAGCCTGGATACCACGGTTATAAATAATGCTTACATTTGAATGATCCTGTCCTATGTTTGAAGTTCCAAACGCCATTGTCTCCGTTTAGTAGTAGTAGGTAAAAACTCAACAATGCAGAAACTTAGATGGTAAATCACCCTGCTGGTTAGACATATCTGATTGGCTAAAACACTATTAACCTTGTGATACAAGGTTGTACTTGAGCTGAACTATCTTTTCACATTGCAGAGGAGCTGTTGAAGCTTGGGATTACTGATGGTGTGAGAGGTGAGTTTTCATAGAAATTGTGTCTTTCTATTGTCCAGATTATGCCATCTCAATATGTAGCTTCTTTTCATGCATCAAAGGCTGTGTTACCACGACACGGCAAATTTCATTTTTTTGGCGTACTCATACGTATGGACACCGACACCCGTACTAATACTTCTAATACGGCTGAGTTATAGGAGAAAAACAAAAAATATAAAATTTCCACCTATCTTATCTCTTTTTTTTTATCTCAAACTTCTTTGCTTACCGTCCTTAATGTACCTAGTTACACTCTACCCCTATCCAGTGGTTCACTTGACAGTTGAGCTACAAGCCTGATCTATAGCTACATCTCTATGACACCAAGAAGATAAGTAGATACTGGATAGTTATATGGTGCCTTTTCTGTACTAACCATACAGGTATACTAGTATTTAGCTAAGTTTATCTTAAATGTGTCAATCATGATATATACATGTATGCATTTTTTGTTCAGAATTGCAACCTTATATATAATATATCTATTTGAAACTATAGTGCATACCGTGTCCCCGTATTATCGTTTTTCAAAAAAGTTGGCGTGTCATACTAGCGTACTGGACACAACGCACTGATACCGTGTCCGTATCGTTGTAACACAGATCAAAGGATATGCCTCACTTTTCAGTTTAATCATTTTTTTTTTTGATGGAATATTTTAATCATTCTTGCTTCATGTAATCTTCTGTTGTACAGAGGTGAACTTGCAACATTCAGCTATTTGGATGGCTGGTGTTTATTTGATGCTTTTGATGCAATTTCTGGAAAACAAAGTTGCTGTAGACCTCACGAGGTCAGAGTTTGTTGAGGCACAAGAGGTAGGTAATACTTTTTCTTTTTTTCCAAAAACAGATGTTTGTTAACATCTGTTTGTTTTTATTAAAATGGTATGTTGGCTTGCCTGTTCTCAACACATTCACTTTCATCTCCTGTAAGCTTACTGGATTTCTCTTTCAGTTGTATGGTTAGGTGTATGATGAAATGCTTAATGCTTTATAGAATTGCAAACCATTGACATTTTTATGTTGCTAAACTCTTGTGTTTAGGTTTTCCCTTTCTCATGAATAAGCTCTATATGCAAAACTTTGTCCATTTTATACTTGTTTTGACTGAAAACCTAAAGAATCCATCTATATATGTAGGCTTTGCTGCAGATGAAGAACTGGTTCGTACGCTTTCCTACAATCTTACAGGGATGCGAGAGCATTATCGAGATGCTTAGAGGACAATACGCCCATTCACTTGGTTGTTTTAGCGAAGCCGCTTTTCATTTCCTTGAAGCAGCAAAAGTTTGTTATCTTTACCTGCTTGAATAATGCTTTACTTTCTTAGTTGCTTAATACAAAGAGTACCACTGATATACCTGGTTAACTTTTATGTATTTATCATCCTTGAAGAATATCTCATAGCCCTAAAGTTTTATTATCATTTACATAGTATGTAATAGATAGCTGGATTTACATTTACAGCTGACTGAGAGCAAATCAATGCAAGCTATGTGCCATGTTTATGCTGCTGTCTCTTACATTTGCATTGGTGATGCAGAATCATCTTCCCAGGTGAATAATCTTTTTTATGTGTATAAAACTATCAAATTTCTTATTTAAGTCCGAGTGCAGTATCTCATCTGTTCATCTTGATAGAAATGCAGTTGATCACGAGTACATTTATTTTTCTTCTATGCAGGCACTAGATTTGATTGGACCTGTCTATGGTGTCATGGATTCTTTTGTTGGAGCGCGCGAGAAAACCAGTGTTCTATTTGCTTATGGTCTGTTATTGATAAAGCAACACAATCTTCAAGAAGCTCGGTATGTAATATCCAGCAATGGGTTTGTAGGTGGTGGGTGGGTGGGTGGGGTGTCTTTATCCCGACTAATAAGCAATTTCCACTTGGCAGGATGAAATTAGCAAGTGGTTTAAGGATCACACATCAGCTTTTGGGGAATATTCAACTCGTTTCGCAATATTTGACATTACTTGGGAGTTTGGCTCTTGCCCTACATGATACTACACAAGCTAGAGAGATTCTCAAGTCTTCTTTGACATTAGCGAAGACTCTTTATGATATTCCAACACAGATCTGGGTGGTTTCTGTTTTGACAGGTATATATAAATTACCCTTTCTCATGTTCACAAGATTTTCATTTTTGTAACATTGTCTTCCAGGGAAATCATGAGATAGCAAGTTTAAAAGAGGGACACAAATATATTATATGGTGAATTATATTATAAATGTATCACTGATTTCTTAAAACTGACAGTTCTTGGCTTTATCAACCAACTGTGCCCCCCCTGGTTAACCAGAACGTCTTAGTGTTTAAGACAACTGTGCTCAGTAGATTTTTTCTTGCTTTTAAATTGATTGAAATTGAGAGCATGGGCAAAAGTAATTGGAAGCTCAGACATGGTACACTCTTGTTGCTGCAGCTTTGCATAAAGAATTGGGTGAAAAGGGGCATGAAATGGAGAATACTGAATTTGCAAGAAAAAGAGGAAATGATCTACAGAAGAGACTTGCTGACGTTCGTTCGTCCATTCATCACATGGAACTGGTAAGCTTTTGTGTTTTTAGAAATCAGATTTTACGGTCCACCATATAGTTAATTGCAGGCTTGAAGACCTTACATTCTCTGGTAAACAATCTAGGATTCCTTGGCACCACATTTAAACTAATTATAAAAGATATGTCTCATTCGGGCTACTCTAGTGTGTCGTTCGAAGAAAGTAATGATATGTTGTGACCTGCGAGGATGAATTCCTCCTCCACATGTCATCCTCTTAACAAAACTAGTTCTAGGATCATGGGGGTGTGATATCTGTATAAATAGATAAAAAAAATTTAAATTTCTAGTACCTAGTTTAAGTTTCACTTACAAAGTGCTTGTGCATTTGGTGTACTCTTCGAAACAGATCGAGAAAGTGAAAATTGAGGTTCACCAACTGCATGATACGGACATCAAACGTGCTATCGCGGGCCCATCCGTGGGAGTTAATCTTGACATTCCCGAATCTATTGGTCTATCTGTGTCAAACCCTACTCCCATAACAAGACTAGTAAATATTGATACAGGTCGATTTGGTAAGAAATCTTAATTGTACTCTTTCTACCTTTGTAAATGATAGATCTAAATCTCACGAAACAGACACCTGCACATTCTTGCTGATTTTGTGCTTACCCTACAGCAATTGTGTCCAGGTCGTATTTATATTTATTATTGTGTATAGTGGTTTATGTTGTCAAAATGGCACCTTCACCATTAGTTACTCTGTTGGCAGAACTGTTATTTTTTTCATCCTTGTCTTGTTTTGGTCACGATATGTTTGATTTTGTAGTGATGACCCCTGCATCCCTGTCAGTAACAGTATCTGTCTTGGCATCATCTTAATGGGGCATATATTGTCTCCACCATATCTTGAATCCATACAGTAAACACCAGAAAGGTATTTTTTTTTTAAGATGTGGCTTCAGTTCGATTTTGTTTGAGTTGATAATTCCCCACTGGAGCTGGAAACAGTTACTGAAGTTATGAATCTCCAAAGATTTGTAAGACGTGCCAAATTGGACCTGGCATATTATAGAAAAAGGCATGATATACCAAATATTGTGTTGGGATTCTTTTGAGTAGAATGTATAGAATGAAACACATGGTGGTAAGACAGTTGGATAAACCCAAGATATTGAGTTTGAAAATCGTCGGGTACTATAAATTGAGCATAAGTTGAAGGGGCATCTGCTCATTTTCTCATTTTGCAATTGCATGATCTGTCTTGAATGGTGTGGCTTGCAAATGAATTAGAAAACAATACGGACACCATTTGCAAACTTGGAATCCCCACGTCTAATGAACAGTTAGATTGTGCACCCACCTGTTTGTTACCTCTTAGAGATGTTGCATAATTTAGCCGCTGCTACAAGACACCATAATATGATTAGGCTGTATGATGCCCACCACCATATGCAATGATGAATCACATTATCTACTTATACATCTAATACATAAATGTCAATCATACATAATACTGATTTCCCATCCATTCTGACCCTACCATTTTAAGCTCTAGATGTATGTGGCGAGAGTATTTCAAAATGAAGTATTTTCGTTGATTGTGACCCCACACAAACTAAACTCTAATTACACATTCTCTGCACCACCACTTACCACCTTTTCTACGCAACCAACTTATCCCACTCGCTCCCTTAAACCCCACTTCCCAGACCATTTACAATTCTCAAAAATTAACCGGCGAACTAACAAAACAAAACAAAACAAAAAAGAGAACTGATAATCAGACAAATCGATCAATGGGCTCGACGATATCAAGTTTAGCAATCGGAACTGCCAAAATTTCCAGTCTGGTCACTGATTTGTGACGGCTAATAAGGTAAGTATAATTAAACTCTTACCATACAACTTTATATAATGTTTGTTTTTAGATTTGTCTATAAACATTTAAATTTCGCTAAATATATGAAGAATCACATTCAACTTAACCCACTTTCGATCTCTAACAAAACTAACCTCCATTGCCTCGATCACGTCCTAGAAGAATCCCCATTTACTACGAGTGCAGGGGAAAAATAATCCTAACACTCAATTCCATATTCCATCTAGCTAATTGGCAAAATAATTTTCTATTCAAAGATGAGAAAACAGGTGACGCTCATTAATTCTCCAAGTTCAGTCTCTAACTCATCTTGTATTAGGGTCTTATACCAAGAAAGTTGAAGAACACAAGTTAAACACAAGAAAAAGTAAGAGAATCGAGTTTAATCCTTTGAGTTGGGGATCAGCCACCATAAAAGAGAATAAAAGAGAAAACAAATAAACTGTTTTAGTTGTATTGAATGAATAACTAGTCTAACAGTTGAAGTATTTATAGAGATACTTGACTTCCTAAACACGAATACTTGTAATTAAGGCAACTGATGCCTGACTAATAATAGAACTTCTAGAACTCATTAAGTAAGGAAACTAGATACTAAATATGGTAAGCTTAAATAAGGAAATGAGTGAGCAGCAAGGGTGGCATCCTAACATCCCACCGCGCCTGAAAAATGGCTTGTCCCCAAGCCTCGAACTCTGGAAATCGAGCAAGAATATCATCAGCATCTTCCCAAGTTGCTTCTTCATTGGGATGATCTTTCCATTTCACCAACCACTTTGTTCCAGCTGCATTGCCTTTCTTGAACATCTTCCGCTCCAGAATTGCGTCAGGTTCCCATGTAGTATAGTCCACAGTAGTAGGCAGTTGTGTATCAACAATAACTGAAGATCCAAGTTTCAGTTTCAGCTGTGAAACATGAAATACTGGATGAATCTTACTTGCAACAGGTAAGTCTAAGCGATATGCTACTGATCCAATTTCTCAATAACACGAAATGGTCCATAAAATCGAGGAGAAAGCTTAGTATAAGATTGACTAGCCACTGACGTTTGGCGATATGGATGTAATCTCAGAAAGACCCAATCATTAACTGCAAATGTTCGTTCAGTTCTGTGAGCATTGGCATATGTCTTCATTCTAGCTTGAGCATCGTGTAAATTAGTCTTCAAGATGCGTAAAGTATGATCTCTAGCCTTTAAACTTTCATCCACAGCATGCACAGAAGTTGATCCTGGAATATAAGTTGAAATTGTTGGTGGAATTCGACTATAAAGAGCTTGGTAGGGAGTCATCTTGATTGCTGAATGATAACTCGTATTGTACCACCATTCAGCCCATGGTAGCCAAGTAGTCCAATCTTTAGGCTTTAGTCCAGCAAAACAACGTAAGTAACACTCCAAAGTCCTATTGGTTACCTCAGTTTGTCCATCCGTCTGAGGATGACATGCTGAACTGCGACATAATTGAGTGTCTTGTAGAGAGAAAAAAACTTCCTAAAAATTACTCATGAATATTGGATCTCTATCACTGACAATTGTCTTTGGCATTCCATGTAATCGCACTATTTCTTGAACAAAAATGTCTGCAATCTTGGCAGCAGTGTAAGGATGTGATAGTGCTATAAAGTGTGCATATTTCGTCAATCGATCAACCACCACTAATATAGAGATTTTACGATTGGAGACTGGAAATCCATCAACAAAGTCCATGGAGATATCTATCCATACATCTGTAGGAATTGATGATGCTTGTAAAAGGCCTGGAGGTGCAATTGACTCTGACTTATTACGTTGGCAGATGTCTCACTTCTTAATAAACTCTTTGACTCATGTTTCATACCTTTCCAATAAAAATTGAGCTGAAGACGCTTGTAAGTACGCAAGAATCCTGAATGACCACCCATAGGGGATGAATGAAACTCCTTAAGTAGTTTAGAACACCAATCAGAAGTATGTACGACGACAATGCGTCCTTTGTAACGTAGAATACCATTATCATATGAGTAGTTTGCTTTATAATCTGCTCTAGTCTTCAAGTTGTTTATGAGAAAACTGATTTCAGTATCAGTGTGACACTCTTTGATAATCTCGTCAATGCCAGAAAATATGGGATAACTAATTGCCAATAGATGGGAATTAACTATGCGAGATAACGCATCTGCAGCTTTATTGGCTGCACCACATCTGTAGATAATCTCATAATCATATCCCAACAATTTGGACAACCACTTTTGTTGTTCAATTGAGGATAAACGCTGCTCCAGAAAGTATTTGAGACTATGATGATCTGTATAGATTTTAAAATGTCTACCAAGCAAATAAGGTCGCCACTTTTAAACAGCTGATACTACGACCAACATTTCTTTGTCGTAAACAGAAAGATTCAAA
>JAJJMA010133556.1:4759-18314 GCA_023529015.1 Papaver nudicaule
TCAAGCAAGCCTATAAATAGGCTGTGATAGTATCATTTGTAAATTAAACAAGATAAGCAAGAAAGATTAATAGAGTAAGAACTTTGTGAGAATTTTATGAGTGTTTAATCTTGCTTCCTCCGGGAGCTCTGTGCGAGTAGCGTGAAGAAAGTATTATGCTCGTACATCTCCGGAGTAATTTCCAACAAAAACAAAGAGATGAGAACAGCGAATTTTAGCTTAGTTAAGTGAGAGAAAAGAGGGTGTGGATAGCTTATATATGAAACCCTTACGGGTGCTCCTATCATCCGGTTAAGAAAAGCGACGGGCTGAACTTAAATGTAGCTCAACAAGAGGCCCAATTAACTAGCTCATTGGACATGGTCCAAAACTGATCTGCGTCCAATCCAACCAATCTGTAAGGAAATCTCTACGATTCTCTCGTGAGTAGTGAGGGTTGTTTTCTCTTTTCTTTTTTTGAACGGACAAAAAAAGTACAAAGCTTCTACACATACCAAGACTTTAGACTAAACGAAAACGATAATTCTTTGTGTACCGTGGATAAAATCCCGGACACAATCCCGTTCCTCACACTAAACAGGGCCCCCTTGCAAATCTTGGTTGTGGGGCCCGCAGTTCGCACTGTTCATGTGAGACACGGGATTTTATCCCTAGATTTTCTACGGTACACCTAGAATTACCCAAACGAAAATCGAGTGAGGCAAATTTTTCGGAAATGTGGATCCCACCACATTTGAATATGCACGGACCCATATTAATGTGTTTGTATCGGTTTTGGTTTAGTCTAAAGCCCGTACACCAAGAATGTTTGAAAAATGCATGGGAGAAAAATCATTACACTGTTGAGTCTTCAAGTAATTTTTGCCAATTTCTATACTCTATTAGCTTTGCTAAGAACATAAGCGACTCTATATTTCTCTTCAGGAATGTAGTAGCATTTCAGTTTCTAAATTTCTAAAAGCAGAAATAAATTCCCTAATAAAATGATGAATCTCTCAAGTGACACTTATTGGCCCTTGATAACTGCCTCAATAATTTGTTTTGAATCTAGACTCAAAGTTGACATCCACCAGCTTTGGAATCTGGCTAGATCACGTTGAGTGAGAACATGAGCAGCTGATTCAGTACCCTGACCAATGTTATTAAGATTGTGTTCGTGAGGGTTCTTTTGAGATTTTTTTGAATTTAGATCGTGAATACTGAATACTATTGATCCGTAAATATTATACATTTTGTAACTGACCAACATTTGATACATTTTTTTCCTCAGCCAACATAAGAATTTTATAGAAAAGGCTTATAGGAAGTAAGCACAAAGTAAAGCCCAAAAAAACTCAAATGGCTACATTACAACAACTGCAGCACACTGAAACCCAAAAGAAGCGAGAATATTATCTTACAAAACAGACTCGCAAACCATAACACAAAAGAATACAAATTAAGAGACAAAAAACTGACCCCAATTTGTAATTACATTGTCCAGCAAGATCCCATTCATGGGTTCTGAATTTCTGCACCAGAAAAATACTTGGGATTTAACTAGTTTGATGACTTGATTCTCGTCAAAAATGGTATGTTCGTATATAAGTTTGTTTCTGCAATTCCATACATTCCAAGTGATAACAGCTGGGAGAAGACGCCATAACACTTTACCAACTGCAGATAAGTTATTGAAACTCCTAAACTTGATGATTTTATCAATGCAGTTGGGCATAACCCAATTGATCTTTACATACGATAAAAAATAATTCCAGATGGTAGAAGAAGTAGGGCAGTGGAAAATCAAATGAGTAGCGGACACACCTGTTTGCGACAAAGGAGACACCCATTGACGAAAATCATGCCTTTCTTGCGAAGAGTATCCATTGTGGCAATCTTCTTATGGTAGCTAGACTTGCCACACAAAAAATCCAACCTTGTGTGTCCAGGCGCTTGACCATACAATAAGGTTTTTAACTTCTGACACATAATCTTTATTAAACCAAGAGTATGCTGACTTAACTGTGAATATTCCTGACTTGTCTTTTGCCCAAGAAATTGAGTCTTCATTAGAATTAGGTGAAATTTCTTCAATGACAGAAAGTAAGGAGGATTTTTCAGTTATCTGATTATCAGAAAGTGTTCTATCCAAGCAAAGATTCCAAGCACCCCCATTAGAAATAGTTGTGGCACATTTCATCACAGTCCAATTCTTTGCCGAAGCAATACCATATATTGAAGGATACCTTGAACAAAAAGCTTGATCACCAACCCATTTGTCTTCCCAAAACCTAACCGTACTACCATTCCCCAATTTCAAAGAAGTACAACGATTAAAAGATTTTAAAAGAGAAAAAATACCTTTCCAAATTCCACAAAAGTGTGGAGACTTTGTCTTCTTTGTTTCTCTGTCAAAATTTGCCGAATTATATTTTGAAACAATCGCATTTCGCTACATCCCATTTTTCTCTTTATTGAAACGCCATAACCATTTGGAACCCAAGGCTCTATTCATGCTCTTCAAGGACTTGAGACCAAGTCCTCCATTCTTTAAAGGAGTACAACAAATTTCCCACCTTACATAGTGAATCCCTTTTTTGGACTCTGAGGAATCCCATAAGAATTCACGAATAACTTTCTCAATCGCTTTTATGACTTTTGGAGGGGTAGTAAAGAGCGACAACATGTAAATATGGATGCTAGATAACACACTTTTAGCTAGCGTTAGCTTACCAGCCTTTGTAAGAGAAGATTTCTTCCAAGAACAAAGTTTCCTTTTGCATCTTTCAGTTATCTCTTTCCATTTTTGTTAATTTGCTCAGTTGTCTCGTAATGCCAGACCCAAGTAGTTAGAAGGCAGAATGTCGGTTTTACAACCCATCATAGTTGACATTTCTTCAAGGTTTACTGCATCTGCCACTCCAAAGAGACTACACTTAGCAAAGTTAATCCGCAGACCTGATACCAATTCAAAGCCCAAGAGATAATACCTTAGTTAGTTAATTTGTTCAAGTGAGTCATCTAAGAAAACCAAAGTGTCGTCCGCGAATTGAAGATGACTTATTTTGTCTCCTTTGACGCTCAATTCAAAACTCCCTAAATGACCTGAATCATGCCCGTTTGGAAAAAGAGATTTAATGCTTCAGAAATTATAAGGAAGAGGAAGGGTGAGAAAGGATCACCTTGAGTTAAACCTTTCCCAGTTGTGAATTTGGTATGAGCCGAGCCATTAATGAGAACATAAGTGGGAGTGTTGGAAATGCCATCATGAACCCATTTTCTCCACAATTCTCCGAATCCCATCATATTTAGGACTTCGTCCACAAACTCCCATAAGACATGATCGAAAGCTTTCTCAAAATCGATTTTACATACTACTTCCAGAACTCCACTTTTTATTCTCGAATCAATGCATTTGTTCGCCATTAACGCACTATCAAAAATTTCTCTCCTAAAGAAAAGCTGATTGTTGTTGGGAAATTAACACCGGCAGAACACGTTTCAGCCTCTCAGCCGGTATTCTTGAAATCATCTTGTAAACGCTGTTGAGAAGACCAATAGGTCTGAAGTCTTTAATACTGATTTCTTCGGAATAAGCGAAAAAAAAGAGTTTTTCAATCTCCAATTTATAGTACCCCATTTATAGAAATCTCTTATTAGCCCTCCAGCTGTAAGTATCTCTCTTTTACTAGGTAGGACTAGGAAAAAAAAATGCACATGACCTCAGAGCAATGCTATAAGGGGGGTGGGGGGATAAAAATATTTTTCATTGTAAATGGCGATAATTTCAATTTTATCCTTTATAGCAGTAAGTCAGACTATCAAAACATATTTTTATTTATTTTTTATGCTTCTTTTTCATTTCAAACGTATGAAAATGAAAGCAACTTGGACTTTTCATGGGTAGGTAAACTAATTTAATCTTTTGTTTGGGCTTGCAAAATATAAGGCCAAGGAAGAATTTGGTCAGGGCACAGCCTCCGCCCCTGCATGACCTCTGACTCTGAGCTATCTAGACGGATAAATAAATGTCTCTTTTGTGGCAAATGAGACTCATTGGTGTGATACTTGAACTCTTGATTTCTGAGAGCAAGCATTATGGTGCACCTTTTTGGTGAATAGTAGGTAAAAAGACTTAAGTTTTGTGTAAAAGTTGTGTCACAACTTAAAACTTGTCTCAGATGTGCTACAAGTTTTAAGTCGTTTTTATGGGGCGTACACTCAGTGTGCCTTGCAAATTTTCTTAAGGATTGACCCGGCAATACTAGTGGTTCACGTGAATTAGGCTTCACCCAATAGTACTCAGCCTTATAAGATTGTGCCTACACAATCAGCCTTCACCAATCTCGAGTTATGCAACGGAAGTCTTCTTCTTTTCTTTCTTGTTGTTCTCTCTTGATCATAAGCAACCCATATTACTTACAATTCCTGTCATACCATCAAATCACGGATAAACAATACAATGAACACAGATGTATGTCACAATAAACTCTTATTATTGCTTCAAAGGGAAAGTACAACCAAAACAGGCCATCCTGGCCTTGGCTTACAGAATACACTCTGTTTTTATGCCTAACACTCAATAGAAAGCCTGACTTAACTCTCTACTCTGTTTTCTCTCGCTCTCCTTCCTATCCTAAGCATAAACTCGCTTATATATGAAGGAAATAACTGACCAACTCGTGCATAACTGATGCACAGGCTTTGGACACGCCATCTGTCCAAAGCAACCGTCAATAACTGACTAAAGTGGCCTATGCCTAAGCAGTTCCTAGCAACCTTGGCCAAACAGCTCTACACCTGTCCCATATGGTTACTCGTCCTTCTCCTAGGCCACAACCCACTTTATAACCGTCTTCACTTGCCTATATACTTTGGCCACACGTACTAAGTCATAACTGACTTGTAACTGCCTTCCTGGCTCATCCAACAACAAACTCGCATCCACAAGCCTGCCGGCTCACTTGGTCTTGGCCTTTAGTCTTTAGGACGCATATACTAGAGTAAAGCCATGCCATTATGCCTACATTGCTGTTGTCAACTCGCTTCTAAGCATTACGCGTATCTTTGGCTAAGTACTTTGACAATGGTGATGCATGCCATATGCATCACCAACATCGCGTATACTGTCCAAGCCTTGGTCATGGCCTTGGATCAGTACTTAGGCCATCTCATAGTCTATTTCAAGTCCCTTGCATATCCCTTGAGCTGGGGCTAGCTCATGCTCTCGGACTCATGTCAACACACCGTCAGTTGGTATATGCACATTGGCTTACTCTTTCCTATGCCATGAAGCTTCATTTGTCGGATGATTGTCGCTTCATTGCTGGGCCAATGTTAGGGACGGTAATACCTATCTATACATCGAAAAATCTATCTTTCCCCTTAAAAAGCCTTCCCCATAAACGATTCGGCTTTCCCAATATCAGCAACTTTTAGTTAGTTGAGTTTGATAGAAGAGGATGTGGGTAATTTATATATGAAACCCTAACGGGTGCTCTTATCATCCTGGTAAGAAAAAGTACGGGCCGAACTTAAATGTAGCACAACAAAAGGCCCAAATAACTAGCTCCTTGAACTTAAATGTGCTCTTATCTATCGAGTGATATAAATGTCCGCTTCTAAATGGCTGACCACCTTGACCAAAGTCCACTGCATGATAAGTGGAAGTATATGGATAGATACTATCCATTAGGCTTAGTCTAATCGTGTTTCAATATCTACTTCAATATTGCAAGCCACGTCACAAAATCGTCTAATGGTGTTTCAATATCCAAGTTTCAATATCTACTTGGGCGCTCATTCATTGAGCGCGAGAAAGAATATTCGCGGAATATTCCTTCAACGCTATATCATTGAGCGCGAGTTTACTTTTTGCCGGATAATTTCAGCCATCAGATCTGGAACATATGTTATTAGCCATCAGATCTAGTGAAAATATTCATTTGGGCGCTATATCATTGAGCGCGAGTTCACTTTTTGGGCGCTACATCATTGAGCGCCCAAGTAGAATTCAACATCCGCTTCTACCAAAATCGTAGAAAGAGAAGTTGAATTATAGAAAAGGCGACGGTTTATGTAGATCTGGAAGAGCCATTAGACTTAGTCTTACAAGATGTGATAATATAAATTATATGCCATTCTTTCCGGTCCTGACATTTTTGTGGCCCAAAGGAAAAACAAAAAAATTGTGGCCTCGAAATGAAGAGGCGAAGTTTTTCCTTTGTGAATTCCTTGTTTTATATAGTAATTTACTCCTTCGGGCATTTTATTTGATGGTTTAGTTGTTTCTTTTCTTTCGATTAATTAGTTGATGGCTTTATGAATGTGCCACAAAATTATTGACAATGAGTCTGGATTTAAGGCCAAGCCCTCCATTGCGCTGTTCAGTAGGGGTGAGCAACGGGGTAACGGTTGCGGTTTAGAGGCTACCCGCGACCAAACCGTCAAAAGGTGCGGTTTGGAAATTCAAACCGCGACTGCACCGTGCACCGCCGGTTTTTAGAACCGCGGTTTTGCGGTTCTTGCGGTTTGGTCGCGGTCCCCCGCGGTTTTCAATACAAAAAAAAAAAAAAACAAACAGAGAAACAAAATCGTAAAAAAACCTCAAATCTAATTTCAACAATAAAATTCAATTCAGCAAGCTATGTCGAATGAAGTGAATCCCCTGTCACAAAACCAGCAACAAAAATCCCATAGTCGAAGTACTAATTTCTTAGCAGTCTGCATCAAACCACTAAACACACCTAGCACAACATCTGAATTAGCATAAGCCGCCACTTAAACGCAGTCTGTATCCCAAATTCTACAGAACACCTCTTATGCAACCCGGATAACAGCTGATTTGTCAACAATATCTGAGGTAATATCTCTTTTACCAGTCCAATATCTCTTTTTATCATCATACCTACAAGCAAATCCAAAATCACTCAAATCAATATCAATCTCCAGAATCAGATCAAATCATTACCTAAAATGAAAACCCATTTCAGAAATCAACATCAAACAACCCATCCATTAAAATCGTTTCATACCCTAATTTCGAATTTTAAGAACCCTAATTTTACGAACCTCCGTTTACGAATTAGATCAATTGAACATCTGATGTAGCTAAAATAGAGTTATGGGTTCGATTTACTTACTATATTCCTTAGGTTTAGATTGGTGTTGGTGGTGGTGAAGGTTTATCTCTGCTCTTGAAACCGATGTAAATCAGTTTGAGATTGTGAGTTTTTCTGGTCTTCTTCGTCAAAATCTGTTCCGTCGAAGTAAGAATTTGAGTAACTACTAAGAAAATCTCCATTTGGAACATCATCAATACGGTGAGGAAGAACTTGATTGCAGAAGAGAGAAAGAGGTTTATCGATTTGAAATGTATCGATTTTAAAATTGATATCAAAAACAAAAGCTAAGTGTGAGAGACAAACCTAGTTTCAAAATAATCTGAGAAGAGAGAAAAGAGATTGAGAGAGAGGCGAGTGGTAGTAGCAAAGAGAGATTGAGAGGTGAGTGGTGGTAGCAAAGATATTGAGAGAGAGATGGATGAGTGGTGTTGCAGAGAAGATGGAGGAGGCGCAAAATGAGAAGATAAGGTTAGAACTGAGAGAGGAAAGCGATAGTGATAGGAGTAATAGGGTCACCCGGGCATAGTTTGGCTATCCCTTAGTAATGGTTGCGGGTAAATCCGTGGTTCTCATGGGTCAACCGCAACCGCCCCGCTAAATGATGCGGTTTGGAAAATTAAACCGTCACCGGCCCGTTGGATGAACGGTTTGGTCCTAAACCGCAAATTTGCAGGCGGTTCCGGTCCAAATCCGCGGTTCCGGTGGTTTTGCTCACCCCTACTGTTCAGACTTGAATATCATTCATACGCCCAAAGCCAACTGCTATAACAATGAGTCTGGATTTAAGGCCTGCTGTGCCACTTGGACCTGTTTTCAAATGACATGGGGAAGAGGCATATATAGTTGGTTCTGATTGGGCCGACCGAGCGAAGCGAGGGAGGACCCTATATATGGTGATTTTGTGTCAAATGAATAGTGACTTTTTTTTTCAATTTAACATAAAAAGATTGGATTTGGTTTTTTTGGTATCCACCTGATATTACTGAGTTACCCTTCTCTGTTTTCAATTTATCTTTTTCCTTTAAACAGTTTCGTAGATAAGCCAAAATTGAAAGGGTAGATGTGGAAAATCAAAAAATCAAAAAACCGGGTAATAAATATAATTGTTGGGGGGTATATTCGTATATTTGTTATAAAACATAAAACAGGTTCTCCTTAATTTTCGTTTTTTCTCTTTTACCAAAAACGCAAAAACATTCCGAACAATTTCTAAAACCCAAATCACGTACAGCTTGAGAATTAATCGAAGGAGTATTGTGAAGTTAGGGTTTTGAATTTGATTAAGTGCTGCTGTTTTGGTGCTGATTTCGAATACATATGGGGTAAATTATAAAATTTAGGTTTTTATGTTAGAAGAATTTGATTAAGCAGAAGAATCATATCAGAAGGTAAGCAGAAGAATCATATCAGAAGGTAAGCAGAAGAATCTCTTCCACCCAATCCAATTCATATGTTTGAATGTTTGATGTATCATCTGCCTGGTTCAGACAGTGCTTCGATTTTGAACACCAACTGTTTGGCAGAATACCTGAATGAAAATGATCTATTTTACTTTTCAATTTCATATTCAGAATACCTGAATGAAAATGATTTTGAACAAAAAGCAACTTTTTCAAATAAGATATTAAAATAGTTTCTTCTACTTCATATTCAGATGTGCCCTGTACTACAAAGCCCGTGTTCTAAGGTTTAGGAGGGGCTACTGGTTTTGCTACAACAGTCACCACCACAATACCTGCTTCCCTGCTTCGGGTCTTTTTTTTACGCAAGATGCTACATTTTCTGGTTCTACACCATCTATTTCTACTCCGCAGTCAGTACTTCTTTGGCAACAAGTACTCCAGCTTTAGCAGCTACGACAACTACTACATCAGCTGCCACGACTAGTCCGTTTCCAAGTTTTTCTATGTCAATTAAAACATCATCTCCTACCTCATCATCACTGCAGCTTCAATCAACAACTCCTGCATTGGTGTTCGGTAAGTTTTTAAATGCACATACTTACAGTTTCCTTCAGTTTCGGTTATCATTCAAACAATTAGTGCCTTGCATCAATTCATAAATTTTAGTATTGGGATATGCCTGTAGAATTGAAACAAAAAACTCATATTTTACTTGAAATACATCAGTCTGTCTCGTGTTAGTTTAGTTCAGGCAATTTTGTAAATGAAAATGAGTCAGTTTTTAGTCACCACAAGAGGGCATTATATCAGTCTGTCTCGTGTTAGTTTAGTTCAGGCAATAATGAAACATAAACCTTTTAAAGACTATAAATAGATACCATGATCTGTCTAAAATCAGGACAAGCTTGCCTCCCTTGTACTCTATTGTTGTTACAGCTAAAGTTCAAATTCCCTCCTCGCACAAATAGTTGAAAGTAAGGATAGTCTATTTTTACTAAATTCCCAGATTGATCAACCGGCTGCGAAAACACTGATTTCCATAAGAAGAGTAAGGGACTACATTAGTGTGTACTTACCATGTAACCGCACAATGTAGTATGCATATATAGTACTTGCGCAAAAAAAGAAAAAAAATTGGATTTGAGAGCTTTTGTTTCTAAGCACATTGAATTGGTTTGAAGTAAGCTTACTGATACTAACAAAAAAAATCATGTGCTTCTATATGCGGTATAAGGGAGAGCAGACCCCATAGACAGACACAATCTGTGAAGCACTTATCAGGTTCTCCAAATCTAAGAGGATTTCTCAGTTTCCTTGTTTTTGATATGCAATTATTTGTTTCTGTACACAAAAAAGACAATTACATTTAACTGTACCAAGTTAGTCATACATCTATACATGAATGTTCTGGCTTCAGCACAAAAAGCTTTTCCAATGCTAACTGTTTAATTTTCTTTTTATTTGCAGGTTACGTATGACTGTCGTCTCAGCCATTTTTTGCGCACGCAGTCTTAACTATCTTCTAGTTCTTTCTCTTTCTTTCGGGTCCTTGAATGGTCTTAGCTGCAGTTTTCATCCAACGGTGTCGAAATCTTGTGTATTTAAAGGGTATGTATGATGCTTCTGTTGTAGCGAGTATTATACTTCTAGTTTCGTCTATATTATAACATGTCATTGCATTATGTAATCACATCCTAGGTTGTTGTTAACTCAAGGAGGCAGTATATGAAAATGTGAAAATGGTGGAAACTCATACTTTTGTGCCTCACTGAGTGTTTTTTTCTGGAACTTTTTGCCTTGGCCTTTTTTTCTGTTGAATTATCAAATGCAACAATGTAGAGTCTAAAGTTTGTTTACTATTTTGCTTACATTTTTTTTTTTGGCATCGGTCGGGCGGCCCACTCCCACCGTGGCGGCGGTCATCTAGTAGGCTTTATTTTCATTTTATTTCTAAAGTACGCAGATTCAGCTCAAGCCTCCACTGTGGTTGTTTGTGTAGGGAGCTTCTGTTTCCATAGTTTATCGTTTAAATTGGACATGAATTATTCGCGTTTCGAAAATGCTACCGCAAAAAAAAAAAAAAAGGTCTACTTCGTGGTGCACAGCGACGAAAAATTAAATTTCCATTGAATCCTAAAACTCACTGGCTGCGAAGTTTTGTACACTTTATACTGGGATAACGTATATGCAGAGAGCCTGTTCAATGGGATTCTTGCCGACTGGAAATTGCTGGTTCCCTTGATCACATTGTTCTCACATACGAGGTAGCAAAAATTGTGCGAAAAACAAATACTTGCAATCAGTTCACAAAGAATATACAGATGGCCTTCCAGACTAGCTTTTTCGGTTTTGTTTGGCCTTAACCGGTAATTGTATTCTTTGTAATACAACTAAATTGGAGTCAAGCCATGGTTCTTAATTTTGCCGGCAGATCTGGTGCCATTTCTAGACCAAACATTCATTTTATTTAGAATCAAAGCATTACATATTTTAATAGAAAAACAATAGAATTGAATCTAGACATCACCGTAACCATTCATGATCTGCGATTCTGAATGAAGCAAGCCTCAGTTTCTACACGCTTGCGTTTATCTTGTGGTGCAGTGTTTCCATCAACACATCAGAGATCAGAGACATGCGACCAGTTATTCTTCAACGGATCCAATATAATTGTGAGAGGAAATATAATTGTGATATTGATTTTTGAATGGTAAAGATAGCTCTTAAGATTTTCCCAATAATCCCATTTCAGAGAAAATCAAAACGAAAGAGAGCTTCAGAGAGATGTGAGCGGCCAAGTTTTAGTTTAGTTCAGTTTAATAGAAGAGGGTGTGAGTAGTTTATATATATGAACCATAACGGGTGCTCTTATCATCCGGGTAAGAATAACTACGGGCTGAACGTTAATGTGGCACAACCAGTGGCCCAAATAACTAGCTCATTTGACATGGTCCAAAAGTGATCTGCATCTAACCAATCATAAGTAAATCTCTCTACAATTCTCTCGTGAGTCTCGTGAGGGTCCTTTTTTCTTTCTTTTTTGAAACGAAAAAACTTATGATAGAGAGAAATCATTATACTGTGGAGTCTTCAAGTAATTGAGCTCTAAGGCTTAGTCTCGTGAGGGTCCTATATAACATTCCTAAGTCTTATGGTGGTTGCTAGATAGCAGTTATGGCACGCTGAATGATTATGCCTTGGACAGTTGAAAATATTATTGTTGCACCGGGTAGAACATTTGTCACTACAAAATGTTTTTTGCAGCACCCAATGGAACCAACTTACCTTGTCAAGGTATCACAAGGAAATGTAGAACCAAGTTTGGGTACCAATTAACTCTTCCTAATACCTGAAAAGGCGAGAGCTTGTTGTGGGTATCACTCGCAGAGGCCAACACTCGCAGAAGCAATGAGAACATTTCGAAAGAGCTGCCAACGTAGAGCCATAATATTGACAATTCACTTAATCATTTTACAACATTCTCACTATGTAAATTAACTAGTCAAAGTAGTTTGATCAGTAAGTCAGGTCGTATTCAAAGTGTTTGGACAAAACTGCTACGGAGTTTCTCTAAAGGCAAGGCAGGATGCAACATACATCTCTTCATCATATGCAAGCAGCAACAGCTATATGGAGTCGGTTCGCCCACCCAATTTGGTACATAGGGACAGCCTAGTCGAAATTATTTTCCTTTCTAAGCTTTATTTTTGTCGAAATTCTTTTCCTTTCTAGGTTTTATTTTTGTCGAAGTTCTTTTCCTTTCTTCAAGTTATTTGGGATGATGTATTTACCAACATAAGGAAGGGTCTATGGTGATCCTTTCAATAATGTGACTTTTTTTCGAGTCAAATATTGACCGTCAATAATGTCAAACACCAGTGTCAGAGAAAGCATGAATTCTGGACCCATAAGCGTGAGCTTTGTTTTTCCAAGACTGATCTTGGAGGAATGCAACAAGGTCACGTTTGAACGGCTCCGAATCATTTGAATGTTTCATTCACACAGGAAATTTGAATGATTTTCGAAAGATTATATCCTGAAAGTAGCAATTCTCACCCAGTGAATTTTGACCCAGGAGTAACAACTAGAATATAATTCACCATTTAATTTACCTCAATTAGAAGACGTTGAGCCTCATATGACCACCGTACCCACTTTCATTAAAAATGTTTGCTTCCATTAAAAACTGTATTTAAGGTTGTAAAATGTAGAATAATCACATAAGAAATGGAATGTAAACCAAGCCACTAAAGAACTACGGAATTTTCATCGACGTTTCTGTTTTCTTGTAAAAGCATACATAGCATTACCCACAAATGGCATCATAACATCTAGATTTAACCAAACCAGTACTGTTTCTAACTCGTACTCATTCCACTAGACTACTAGCTAGAGACATGCAATAATTGACTAAACATAAACTCAGCCTTATCCAAAGAAATTCTACTATATGCCAGTTTAGGGAGATAATACATCACCATATTTGAACCCCCAAGGAAGGTGCATTCTCCTGTTACAGGCTCTTCATCCCATCACCATATGCTTGGGCATGTTCCTGCATTACAATAACTTCATGAGTTATCCATCATTTTCTTGAACTATGACAAATAACCCATATCCAAACTTATTTTGACTTGTAGTCAATAGTAGTAGGAAAAATAAATAAGTTCCATTAGATGGTGAATTTTAAGGTTTTAACACATGAAACGAAACATAAAAGAAGGGAATCTAGAGTTGAACTACACGAATATGTATTAGTAACAAAGAATAAATATCTTATTCACCTGTATTAGCTTTTTAGTTCTTCTCTTCTTTAAAATTCTAGTGATTTCTTTCTTTTTCCTTCTTCTGACGGCAGTGATATAGAGTTCAATGAAACCAAGCTTTCAAAATAACTCACTGCTCCATAAACGTTTAAACCATGGATAGTTGGTCTTCTTGCAGTTCCATACTTTGGGTCATATAAAATTACATTACCCATATAGTCGTTCTTGAACAGAATCAGGGCCGGTCCTGAGCAGGTGCCAACTGTGCGACGCACAGGGCCAA
>JAJJMA010133562.1:0-15239 GCA_023529015.1 Papaver nudicaule
GCTTGCGGTATCTGTCCATAGACACCTCTATTTATAGTACTCAATAAGATAGGTTGCTTAGGAATAAAGGAATCAATTACTTGTCCCACAAGTTAGGGAAACCCTAAACTTGATAACCAAGTAATAAGAGATTAATCTCAATTGGAATTCTTTTTTGAATTATCTGCCAAGTGTTTTGTTAGCTCTAAAACACTTCAAGATAGAATCCAACAGACCAGAGATAATCTTATCTTATTGACTCATTGAGGATCGTTA
Organism: Papaver nudicaule; assembly: GCA_023529015.1. Classification (NCBI taxonomy): domain Eukaryota; kingdom Viridiplantae; phylum Streptophyta; class Magnoliopsida; order Ranunculales; family Papaveraceae; genus Papaver; species Papaver nudicaule. The sequence goes on from JAJJMA010133562.1 coordinate 256, forward strand.
GATGGAACACAAAAGGTCTTTATGTTTTACACAAGTCCATCTAAGAGATAAAGGAGTTTTGGAATTTGACTCAGGGTGAAATTCTAGGAGAATATTCACTAAATCCGACACCAGTAAGCAATATGGAACGTCATAACTTCAATAACAATATCGCAAGCGATAAAGTGGAGTTATATCTTAAGACACACTGATCACAAGTGATCAAGTCATAACGTAAAGCTTTCAGCAATGAGTTATGTTTTTGTCTATTGTTGAACAAGTGTAAAAGATAATGGAATCGCGTTATTTAGATTCACTAACCTCTTGAATGATGAAGCCAGATGTCTTCGTTTGATATTCAATCTTCTTCAACTCTTCAAATAGTGATTCTAAATCCTACCAAAATGTTCCACAATCTAAAGCTAACTCAATGATAACTTTACCTAATGTGTGTTGTTTAGCGGTCGAGTTTTGATCACTAAATTTGACAACTAAGCTTGACATACCAACACTTAGTGAGGTTGACCGAGCCATGCTCTAACAATTTCCAGCCGTATGTGATGAAAGGTTTGAAATGGGAGTAATGTTTAGCTGGATAGCGGTAATTGAGGATCAAAGATTTATTTGAATGGGTATCTAAAGTTCTCCTAAAATTTAGGGATGGAGAGCGGGAATTCTGAATTTTGAATTTTGAAATTTTGGTAATTTTTTTGAATCAGATCGGATCAGCCATACTGAACCGCCATGGATGCAATGTGATAATTAACATGGAGAATGTTGTAATGAACATATTATTTCATACTAATTGAGGCCAACAGGTTTCTGCTGGTTTTGCATACTGCAAAAGATGGAAATACCATCCGAAGAAGGATCATACTGAACACAAAAGATCCATATTGAAGAGTTTTCATGATGGATGAATGATTAAAGGCTGCAAAGATAACTTAAGCAAACATTTTTATTAGTAAAGCAATATAAATACTGGTTGGGAAAATCATTTTCCAGGAAAATCAATTCAAACTATTGTAATAGAAATGAGAACTTTTTGTTCTTTTTTAAACAGAGCATGAATGGTACTTCTAGTATATGAATGAAATAAAATTGAACCAAGATTAAATCATGATAAGAACAAATGACAATGATTAAAAAGTACAAAAGGATTAGTAAGAAGATCAAACCGAACAGATCATCATCCGAAGACGTCTTGCTATTTATTGGTGAAGAGGGGAAGATTAGATAGATCTCAACCCAAATGTTTACACTATCTCTAGTACTCCTTCTTTAGACATGTAAGTTGAGAACAACATTGCACTACACAAAACACTAGAGGTATAAATTTAGTTCGTTGAAGTTTAACTTCTTCCACGTCATCGAAATGAACCAATGAAATTAACTGGACTAGGTAAACCAATTATAGTTCTAAACTCCTAAAATTCATCCTATTGTCGCACTCCTTACGTCTCTAGATCCCCCAGAGATCGTCACACACTCGATTCCCCTAGATGATGTCCTTTACAGGCCTAGGAGTTGCTTTAACCGCTGTTAAAGGCTTTTGTCAATAATCCCGGCTTTGCAACCTCGATTATCAATTGTATGTTTCGAACTGTCATCTTCAGTTTAACATACGAAAGTGACTTCTTTTGGATTGCTCCAGGTCATACGGAAATCTACTTACAAGCGGGGGCTAACAAGTAAACCGAGTAAACTATGCCCAACTTGTCTCTACCTCAGCTGTGAAAAGAGAATCACTTAAGAAACTTACTCAACTCGGGCTAACTCGGTATTAAAACACCGTGTGCAGCCGTACGTTGCTTCAGTTAAAACCCTGTAGTCACATATCAGTTCTTGAATGGCCTTATTCCATAAGAAATGGACCGTAGAATAGACAAGAATGTGATCAGGCAAACAAGGTTACAGGTTAATTCGATAAATACCACGAAGGAAAATATATCCTACATGTTCTTCCCAACTCTCTAGAGAAGTCTTCATAGTCGTTAGGTAAATTCCACAGAGGAACTGCTACCTAATAGAGGATGACTACCACAAGAAGCTTACACCGAAGTGCAAAGAGTTTACGCTCAATTCCACAGAGAAATTTCACGTGTGCTTGATGCTTGCTCTCAATAAGATAGGTTTCTTTGAGATAAAGCAACTGATTACTTGTGCCACAAGTTTAGCAAGTGCCCTTGTAAACGAACCTGTTACTTAGCTTGCACACAAAGAAACCCTAGGTTAATCTCATTTGGAAATCTTTTAACATTTATCTGCCAAGTGGTTGTTAGCTCTTAACCACTTCAAGATAGAGATCCAACGGAAATGAGAACAACTTTATCTTATTGACTCATTGAGATTCGTTAGATAGACCACATAAGATATTCTGATATAGCTTAAGTCCAACTAAGAGATAAGAAGTCATCTGTTAGAATCCCGCGTGATTATCCAGAAGACAAGTCGGTTCGCGAACTGACTGAAAATGGAATCTGGACCAAATATATCGAATCTGGTGTTCACGTACATGTACGCGTACAAATCGACGTTTTGGAACTCAGGAGGAAAATCTGGAGCTGTTGTTCACAAACCGGTTCGTGAACCGCCCAGTTCCAAATTAGGGTTTTTAACTGGATCCGCTGGAAGTACCTGGGTTGGGCCAGTTTTCCTGTACTTAGACGTGTGAAGCGTCCTCAGCTATAATCCATGGAATCTGCTCTTAGAGTACTCCTTAGATTCATCCATTTTCCTACATGTCACTTGCAAGCAAATCATTGTAATGGAAAGTGTATTGAATCCATCTCATGTATTTTGTAACTTAGTATAGTGGGAACATATACCAACATAACTCATGGTTATGTAGACAAGAATACAATCTCAATCGCTATTAGTATCTCTACTAAAGTAGCCGACTATTTCGAAAGATATAATAAGTAGAATGGAAGAAATTCCATATAATGTCACAACTCCTACTAACCTTTTGTCAATGAAGAATATATGATGTCTTCTTGGTAATCTCTGTCTTCGTTTTCAAGGTCTCTACTACTTTGTCTATATCCCAATTCCGAAATCTAAACTCTAGTAGGCTAAATAAAGAATTGTGCTTTGACGCCTACAACTGTCAACTAGCTTGACATACCAACGCTAGTGGGTTTGGCCGAGCAATGCGCTAACAATCTCCCCTTTTGTCAATTTTAGTGACAAAACCAATTTTACATATGGATTCAAAATATAAAACAATATAGCTTTATTCCAGATATATCTTGATTTCTTGAATTCTTCAACTTCTCCTTTGAGTCTTGATGGGTTCATTTAACTTCTGTTGAAAAATCTGCAGACAACATATCCAGCTCAAACGAGTTCGAGCTTACATGGGTCAATATGCTAACCCACATTTTGTTAGTGCAAAGAGTAGTAATCAGAGCAACTTTAAAGTCCGTGTATCAAAACTTTTAAAGTGATTCTACTCATTCTTGATACGAAGCTTCCCCTTAATCTTTATACCTCTTTTTTCCAGATTGGTATTAAGCCCAATATTTACTTCCCCTTACTTAATACTTTGAAAAGTACATAAGTAAGCAATACGATGTTCTCCCCCTATGGTTGTTGTTTTTACGTGAAAAACATTGTACTACAAATGAGTACTTTTAGTGTTCGAGATCAAATCGAACTAGACTAGCCTAAGCCAAGTCAATAGCCGTTCAAACCTTGCTTCGTTCACAGAGAGAGGATAAGGGTTGATATAGGGAGAGAAACAATGAAAGAAATTGAAATCAGGTTCATTCTGTGGGTAGAATGTATATTTCTGGGTGTAAGGTTTCTAGATCTCCGTCTTAGGTGTGACTGGAAATCTCCAAGGCTAGAAGTGTGTTGAATACTCAGATATTCTCGTGCTCTGAGGTTCTGGTGTGCTGCCTTGGAAGATAGAGGAAGCCTTTATTTATAGTGTTGAACTCACCCTGATCTCTCGACAAAGGAGGTGGAAGTCGTGGAAGAGTGGAGAAGTGAAGAACATGAGTTCGTTCTGTAACTGCTAGAGTCGTGTAGAACATGTCCACTTTGCACCATCTTTCGTAACTGCGCACCATCACCATCAATTTCTTTCTAACTGTCGTAGGCCGCCAGACAAATAGCCCAAAAGTTATCCCCCAGTGTGATGTTTTGATATCTCGTGTAATAATGTGGATGTTTGCATAGTCATGCTATGTTGGGCCGTAACAATGTTGTGTGGCTATAAGTGTGGCACAACAGGTTTCCTGACACTTTTGATGCTGATTTACAGCCTGATGGCTTAGTTGATGCTAACTTAGTTAGGGTTTGGCCTAATTACATGATGGTGGAGCCACATGATTTGTGCTCTTTACAGTGGTGCTGATACCACGATTCCCGTAATGGCGCTCTGGGGCCATGGGATCTTAGTATACCAAGTGAAATTGGCGTGGACATGATATGTTTGTGGCCTCGTAGGCCTGGAGGTTGTGTGGCGCCGTGACTTGTGGCGCCACGAGTTTTAAGGCCACTTTGGCCTATGCCACTATTAGCGTATGCTTGGCCATAGTATGCGACATTTTGGCCATGGCCTCTTAGGTCATGGCGTCTTTGGTCGTGGCATCCTTGGCCACGGTCTTTAATCACCCTTTGGTGGCGCCATGCTTGTGGCGCCACGAGTTCTTTTGTGGCGCCATGAGTTTCTTTTTGTGGCACCACGAGTTTCCAGGCCATTTTGGCCTATGATATTCTCGGCGGCATAACTTGGCCATGGCATTTCAGGCCATGGCATCTTTGGCCATGGCATATTTTAGGTTATGGCGTACTTTAGCCATGGCATATTTAAGCTGCGGTGTGCTTGGGCCATAATATGCTTTAGGCCATGACATGTTTGACCATGACGCGTTTAGGCCATGGCACGTTTAGCCATGGCGTGTTAGGCCATTTTATGGTTAGTCTATGGTTTGCTTAGGTGTGTGTAAGCTATTGTACAACTCTCAGAGAGTTCTGGGCAGACCTAGAACCATGATGAATCTGAGGTTTTTCATTAAGACTCGGGTGCTGATTCGTCTTTTAAGAGGAAACCCGAGAGGGTGCATCTCTATCAATTCTCCACCATAGTACCAGTAAGCAATTTAGTTCTAATGTCGAGGAATTCGAAGCGATGTCGACATGAAGTAAACTGATGGTTTTGTGTGTTGGTGGGATAATTAGCATCGCGCTACGATATTATTCTCTCCATCCGAGGAGCTATAAGAGAAAAATCATAGGGAGCATATTCAGTTTGCAGAACAGGTTGTATTATGAAACTATAGAAGTCTGTCTGAGTAGACAATCGCCTCTTGGTAAGGCACAACAGAAGAACATTTTACGATTTTATCCCTCTCCGATTTTTCACCATCTACAGTTGTGAACCACAAGAACAAGAAACCATATGTATTCTACCCCTATTTGTCACAAAAATATGACAAACCAGTTGAGACTCGGGTTTCAAGCCTATAGAGATAGCCAAGTCAAGGATGTACTTGCATATCAAGTTTAAGATGACATAACTAGGAAATCAGAACGAGGATTTCTAAGTTGATTCATCTTTGGAGAAATATAGATACACTTTTCTCCTAAATTCCACATCCATGGTCCCCACAAAGATTTGTTATTAAGCGCAAGTTAATTTAAGAACTCTCCCCCATTTGATGTTATTCGGTATAGAACAACAATATATGCCTCTACATGTAAAGACATAAACAAAGCATAACTAGACAAACAATTTTACAAGAAAAATGTATCCAGTTTCTTTGTTGATTTTCTCTTTTCTTAGCCAGTTTCAGAAAAAAAAAAAAAAAAAAGTATATGATTTATGAGTTTGTGAAACCCTAGAACTCATATAATCAAAAGTTTCTTAATCGATAGAAAAGCATAACTTTTGTGGTTTTACATAACTTTGAATCATCACAAAAAAGTAACGAATAAAGTCATGTATGCAATACATAAGATTGAGCGTGAAAAATCAAGTATTGCAAGCATCATTAATAATCAAATATAAAAGAACTTTTTATTAGTGAATACTAATAAAGTAGTACATGCTGAAAAACTCTAAAAAGCATGAAAAGGGAAACTACTTTTAGATATAGTTTATATTCATTAGGAAAAAGTAAGAACAAGTTCTCACAAGGAACCAACTAATCTATTTGAAAGCTGTCATGACGAAGTTATTGATTTCCTCAATATCCCGATTTTCGTTCATAGGCATATGAGCTTGTGAATCAGATTCCTTAGTCTCATCCACTGATGCCTTAAGAAGTTCTTTCATAAACTCTTCATGTTGTTTCACAAGGAATTCTTGAACCTTAAGAGTTTTTAGAAACACTTCCCCAAGAGATCTCACTTCTCTCTTTGTTTCTCTGCATTCTTTGAGAATACTTGCAATCCTTTGATTCTTCTGAGAAGGTGGTTCATCCTTGTCTGGCTTGGTTTTCTTATTCTTCTTCTTGAACAAGGGGACTTAATGTAGATGGTGAAAAAATCAGATAGGGATAAAGATGTAAAATGTCTCTCTGATATGTATCGCCAAAAGGCGGTTGCCTATTCAGGCATGGCTCAGAATGCAACCCGTTCTGTAAGCTAAATATGCTCCTATGGATTCTCTCAAAACACTCCCGAGTAGAGAGAATAACATCATAGTACGGAGCCAAATACCCACCTATACACAAAGCCACCAATTTGTTGATATCGCATAGCCTGGAATTTCTCAACATAAGAGCTAAATTACTCACTGGTGCCATGGTGGAAGATTGAAAGAGACGTATTTCCTCTTGAAATATGACTCAATTCTTGAGTCTTAATGAAAGCCTCAGATGAATTACAACTCTAGGCACTGACCAGAGCTTCCTGAGTGATACATGAACAGCTGAAACAGCTTAAATGCACCTAAACAGGTCATTACTTTGAGTAATATGCAAAGCAGCTCAAAGTGCCTAAACAGGTCACCTAATGCGCCATCGCTAAAGGACATCGCAGCGTAAAATACTATAGTCACAGAAATCATGACTAAGTACGTCAAGAGCCATGGACCAAGCATGGCCATGAACACGAAACTCGTTCTGGCTAAAGGCATAGACCCTGGCCAGAAGAAACATCGTGCCATTCATGGCATCATACACTAGGCCTTGGCCAAAGGCCAAGGTCACTTACCACATCTCATGGCGCCATGCACAGGCCAAGGCCATTAGCGCATCCCATGGCGCCATGCCTACACCCTTCATCCCATGGTGCCATGCCTATTGACACAATGGGGCCGTAGACAGTCAAGTGAAATCCAATTCACGAAATAATTTGATCTCTGGACAGCGCCATTGTGGTAAAGGTCGTAATGCCAGAGGCATCATTACCGCAAGGCATAGAGGGGGAGGTCATAAGCGTCTATACCGTAAAATCGATTTTCGACGGAATGAAAAAGACATATCTGGTAGAATCGTAACCATAGAATACGACCCCACCCGAAATGCATACATTTGTCTCATACACTATGGGGATGGTGAGAAGAGATATATTTTACATCCCAGAGGGGCTATAATTGGAGATACCATTGTTTCTGGTACAGAAGTTCCTATCTCAATGGGAAATGCCCTACCTTTGAGTGCGGTTTGAACCATTGATTTACGTAATTGGAAGTAACCAATTAGGTTTACGACGAAACCTAGAAATCAATCACTGATCCAATTTGAGTACCTCTATTCTATGGCGTCATGCCTAAACACTTCATCCCATGGCGCCATGCCTAAACGCTCGCATCCCATCATGGCGCCATACCCATTGCTCGCATCCCAGGGCACCATGCCTATCACTCGTATTCCATAGGTCTTGGCCAAAGGCCAAGGCCATTATAGCATCCCATGGCGCCATGCACTGGCCATCACGCCACCACGCCATCTTAGACCCTGGCCAAAGACCAAGGGCATGGCATTATACATTACACATCCGTCCAGCCTTGGTTAAAGCCACAACGCCACACTCAAGGCCATAAGTCACATCCACACACATTTGTAACTCAAAACAGCATAGCACAACATCTACAATTCTATATGAGATATCAAAACATCACACGGGGGGATAACTTTAGGGGTATTGGTCTGGCGGTCTACGACAGTTAGGAAAAAACTGAGAGAGATGATGGGTAGTTATACGAAAATGGCGCAGAGTGGGCATGTCCTACACAACTCTAGCAGTTACAGAAACCAACTCATGTTCTCCACTCCTCCACTCTTCCACGACTCCCACCTTCTCTATCGTGAGATCAGGGTGAGTTCAATACTATAAATAGAGGCTTCCTCTATCTTCCAAGGCAGAACACCACAGAATAACCAGAACAGTTGAAAACACCAGAGCCTCAGAGCGAATAGCTGAGCATTTCAAAACATTTATAGCCTTGGAGATTTCTAGTCATACTCACGACGGAGATCTTGAACCTTTACACCCAGAAACACACTTTCAACCTGATTTCAAGTTTCTTTCGTTGTTTCCCTCCCTAGACCAACCTCATCCTCTCTGTGACCGAAGCAAGACGTGAATGGCCATTGACTTGTTTTAGGCTCGTCTTGTTCGATTTTGATCTCGAGCACTACAAAAGTACCCAGAGACGGTACACATGTTTTTCAGGTAAAAACACTTTCCTTTGTTGACAACTGCTTTCAAAGGATGATCTGGTTTCATGGTATCCTTACTAGTCATAGACTTACGTCCTTGCTTAGGGAGGTAGAAGCAAGGGGTTTTACCATTTTGAAGTGTTTAAAATGAAATAAGAAGAGACTTCAAATTTCTTTATAAACAGTTCTTTTCAAGAATTTTCGAAGAGATAAGGACTTTCATAACTATCAGATAGGATCGATACTTATCCTGATAGTATATGGTTTGACGACACGGTTCGCGAACCATATGGACATTTATTGATACATGTTGTATCGACGTGTCCCACTTTGATAGAGGCCCAAAATCAATTTGTACCTTTTGTATAGACAACATTTGACCGTAAGTAGTGAGATGGTCATAAGATCTATGGAGCTTGGCTCAACATGATACTTTTTGTCCAGTGACATATAAAAAGGTTATAATTGAGGGTTATCAATTACTTTAAACAAATACAAACGGATTTTTTTTTTTATAAGAAGCCAGGATCCTGCCCAGATATACAAGGACAACTCATTTCAAGAGGCAGTGAATGAGGAGTCAACCCTTCTTGCAACTAGTGCGAGGAGGAATGAGCATGTTTTTGCTCATTGTGTATGCAAAATCTTTTTCTGAACTAAGTTTGCCATTCTTAGTCCCGACTCTTTTTAATTTCTCAACTCCTTGTATTTGCCTTAAGGGGTTTGAGTGTTTCCGATCTTCCCCAGCTTCATTGTCATTCACATCTTCGAAGATTCGAAGAACATTAATGAGTCTGACAGCTTTTCTCTGAAGTTTGTCAGCATACTTGACTTTTCGTTTGTATGTGTGACATTGTTTATAATCATGTTCTTTTTTGGCACAGAAATTACATCTGACAAGACATTGTTTGTGCTTGATAGGAATGATTATCTCTTTGCTAGATGTGTCACTTGGAGCTGTGTCCATGGGGTGGAACCAAAGTCTAGATTTGATTTGGAATCACCCGCATTATCAGACTTGACACATTCTGCAATGAATGCAACTTCACTTTCTTCATCACCCGAGTTGTAAACATCAGATGAATCATCAAGTGTAGCAGCAAAGGCTTTGCTCCAGTATATTTTCTCAGATTAGGGCATTTTTCAGCCAAATGGCCAAATCCTTTATATTTATAGCATTGTGGCATATCATCATCATCTCCCATTTTATTCCCTTCTTTAGGAGGGACTTTATCATGAGGCTTAGGAGATGATGGTGGGGCTTTCTTAATGAATCGTTTATTCTTCTTTCTTAGAAGATCTCTAAATTGACGAGTAATTAATGATAATTCTTCATCGGATTTGTTAGGGCATTGTCCGGTCAAACCCACTAGCGTTGGTATGTCAAGTTGGTTGTCAGTTTTAGGTGTCAAAACACAATTCTTGATTTAGCCTACTAGAGTTTAGATTTTGGAATTGGGATATAGACAAAGTAGTAGAGACCTTGAAGACGAAGACAGTGAATATAAAAAAGACATCGAATATTCTTCATCGACAAAAGGTTAGTAGGAGTTATGACTTTTATGGAAATTCAATTCAATTCTATCTTTCGAAATAGTTGGCTACTTTTGTAGAGTTATAGCGATTGAGATTTTGTATTCTTGTCTACATAACCATGAGTTATGTTAGTATTTGTTCCCACAATACTAAGGTTACAAGATGCATGAAATAGATTTGATACCCTTTCCAGTGCAATGGTTTGCTTGCAAATCACATGTATGAAACGGATGAATCTAAAGGAGTACTCTAGAGCAGAGTCCAATGGATTATAACTGAGGGCATAATAACACGTCTAAGTATTGGGCCAACGCGTATCCAGTTAAACCCTAATCTGAGCGACGGTGGTTCACGAACTGTTTCATGAGCAGTGGTACCGAAAATTTCATCTGTGTCTCGTTGATCAGTACGCGTACGCCGGAATTCAGACGGACGGTTCACGAATCGTCCATGTGGATATTCTTCTGGAATTTCACGCGGGTTAAACATCTGACTCTTTTATCTCTTAGTTGGACTTGTGCTTATCAGAATATCTTTTGTGGCCCATCTAACGAATCTCAATGAGTCAATAAGAAAAAGATTATCTCTGGTCTGTTGGATATTTATCTTTAAGTGTTTTTGAGCTAACAAAACACTTGGCAGATAAATGTATAAAGATTTCCAATTGAGATAAATCTAGGGTTTCTTTGTGTGCAAGCTAAGTAACAGATTCGTTTACACGGGCACTTGCTAACTTGTAGGTTAATAAACTAGTTGCTTTATTCCTAAGCAACTTATCTTATTGAATGCTATAAATAGAGGGTTAAAGAACGAAAACCACAAGCATCAAGCATACATGAAGTTTCTCTGTGGAATTGATCGTAAACTCTTTACACTTAGGTGTAAGCTTGTTGTGGTATAGTCATCCTCTATTAGGTAGCAGTTTCTCTGTGGAATTTACCTAACGACTATAAAGTCTTTTCTTGAGAGTTGGGAAGCACAGATATGCGATAACGTTCCTTTGTGGTTGTTATCAGATTAACCCGTTGTTAGAACATTGCTCGGTTGAACCCACTGATATTGCTATCTCAAGTCAATTGTCAAGTTTAGATGACAAAAACACAATCCTTGATAAGTTTACTCTACAACTCGGACTAGGATAGTTTTAGGTAATCGAGACGAAGACTATTGAAGACGAAGACCTGAGCTTACTACTTGATAAATCATAACGTCCTCGCTAAAGGTTAGAAATGTTTTTCCTTTCCATATTTCGTACTTACCATTCTATCATATCAATAGTTTATGATGTTTTTTATAAGATCCGAAGGTATTCTAGGATTCTTCGCCTTTGCATTTGTCACAACTGTGATAATATGTATAGGCAGAGTAAGTTGAATTGTCTCATGAAATGACCTCAACGGTGAACGCGTACATATGTTGCACAAAGCATTCCTGAGAACGAGCGGGTCTGTATGAACGTGTTCATGAACGCGTACATACGAGTTCATGGTTTCTCCTGAACTCCAATTGACATCTATGTGAACGCGTTCATGAACGCGTACACATAAGCCATGGAAAACTTCCAACTTTCATTATATGAAGTTTTCGGTTTTAGAATGATTAGTTCTCGGACTTGTCATTACTTAGCCCATGGAATTCAACTACTTAATCCACTCAACGTTCAAACATGTTTGGACCAGAAGTTGCAAACCTTCAATCAAGGTTGAGTCTTTTTTAACCATTGGCCTTGTCCAAAGTTAGAAGAAGATTGAGAATGGGTATTCAAGCGATGGACTTTTTAGATCCGGAACTTGCTTGAGCCCTACTCAAGGTTTCTTAACTTTTAAGCAAAGCCTCCCTTGATGATCACTATAAATAGATGACCTTCTGCAAGATACAATTCCAATCATCTACACATTTGTGTATCCTTGCATAAAGGTTAGTCGTCATCTCGAAGTCCTTTTGGACTACGACTATTGAAAGACTTCACTTGAGGATTGTGAAGCACAGGTCGGAAGTTAAATTCCTGATCCTGTATCTTGGGTGGATTGAATTCTTTCAATCTTATCACTACCAAGATTTGATAGAAACTTCGTAAGGTAGATCTTGAATCGTAAACCCTAGAAGTTTCGTAACGCAAATTCACGAACTAGGTTTAATACTAAGTTGTCAAGCGTAAGGAGGTAAAATTGTTTAGGCTAGATGAAAACAAATTTCCATTAACCTTGACTTTAAATCTAAAGGAAATCACAATCGTATTCTTGTTTAATTACTTGGATACTTTTAGGCGTCCTGTTAGAGGCAGGGTAGCGCTAGTCTTCACGAAGCGAAATGGAGCAACTCCTAGGCCTGTAAAGGACGTCAGCTAGGGGAATCAAGTACGTTTTTTTTCTGCGGGAGCCAAGAGACGTAGGAGCACATTGGTAGCTGGATTGCTTGTAGGGTTAATTCAGTCTCGATACATTCCAGTCAGAAGTCTGAGATTAGGCTAGCGTTTGTATTCCGTTAATACTGAGGGTGTTCACATCTGGACCCGGGGTTTTTTCTGCTGGTTTGCAGTTTCCTCGTTAACAAAATTCTGGTGTCTTGCATTACTTTTCCCTTCCGCATTATATTGTCTCTGATCTATATAATTGAAGTAATTGCAAGTTTGTTGATTCATAACCTTGGAGTGAATCCATCTCTCTTGAGATCTACGAGAACTACGTTCTTGTTAGGGTTTGGTTCTCTGAACTATACTCAGGTTGTTGTTTGAATATTAATTTGTGAGATCGTTAAAACAACCATAATCAACTAGGTTCACGAATTCCAAAATTGGTGGTGTATCTCGATATCCCCTCCTTTTCAATTGGTATCAGAGCCGGCAAACACCTTGCAAGACGTAACTGTCTGTGTTTGACGCTTTCGTGAACTATGAACACACATTCTGCGAATGCTCATGTTCCACCAGTCTTTGATGGCACAAACTATATATGGCAGAAATCTGCTATGCGATCGTTTCTACAATCTCGAGACTTTGACAGTTGGGTCTACGTGATTGATGGATACACACCACCTACCCTTGTGGAAGGAGATGGTGATGCTGCTGTCACTCGCGATAAGAAACCTAGCGAGTATGATGAAAACGACAGGGCAAAAGCAAAAGTAGAAGCTGATGCGCTTAATTCCATCATTCACTATATAACTCCTGATCTGCATCATCATGTGGAAACATGTGAATATGCTAAAGATGCTTGGGATATTTTGAAAACAGTATACGAAGGTAATACTGCGGAGAAAGAAGCCAGACTTCAAAATCTTATGACTGACTGGGAAAATCTCCGAATGTCTGATGAAGACACCTTTACAGAATTGGAACACAAACTCTCTGAAATCGTGAACGACTCTCTATCATTAGGGAAAACCATCGAAGAAAGAGGTATTGTGCGAAAAATTCTAAGGTCACTTCCTCCCAGATATGATTCAAAAAAACATGCCATCCAAGAAAAGAACGGATATGACATATCATGAGGTGATTTGGTTTCTAAACTGAAAATCTTTGATTTTGAGCATCAAAGTAAGGTCATATCCATAAAGGCTCAAACTCATGAGACACCTCTTGATAAAAATCCTAATTCTGATTGTGATGATAATGAGGAACTTAAGTCTATACTTTCATTTCTCTCTCAAAGAATAATGTTGGGAAAGAAAAGGAACTCACGTACCCTCTTTTCTCCCAGCAAAAAACAGAATTGGGAAAATACATAAGATTTACCACAGTGCTTCAAATGTCTGGGTTATGGTCATATCTCTCCAGATTGTCCTAACAAAGATTACTGTGATAAACTGAATGCCTTCAATGCAACTCTTGACTGTCCAGAAGAAGAGAACTTGGGGTTTTCTCCTTTTCATAAGGATCTGTGTATGCATTCAACTTGCTTATCTCTGAGTGCTCAGCGTGATAATATCGATCAATATAAGCAAAACTGTCTTTTGACAGAAAAACTCATTCTGCTTCAAAAAGATCTTGAAAAAGAACGACTTGAACATAAAGCAGACAGGGAACATTTCATGCTTGAATTGTCAAACCTTGAGTCTCATATTCAGAACTTTGAAAGACAATCTCTTTCTAGTATAATGTATCTTCATAACATCGAAACTCAACAGTTGAGAAAAGATAACTTAATACTCAGGAATAGATTAGAAAGTTTGTCTACTTCGAAAGAAGCTTTCATTGAGAGTGAAAAAGTGAATAATTCTAGAACTTCATTAAAGAAGTTGTCTCACATGAGACCTCCCCGTGATCTTGTATCTTGACCTACGATTATTGCTTCTGTTAAAAAGCCAGCCTCACCTAAGACTGTAAAGAAATGGGTTGAGAAAAGGCATGTCAAACAGATCATTGAAGATAATAAGCCTATCAATTCTGGTTTTCAGAAAAATATTAACAAGTCTCTTTCAAATTGCAGTAAAATTATTCATTCAATGGAGACGAATCTATCAGACATGATTCTAAAGACTGATCATCCAGGTATGTCCTCTACTAGCAGTTCGTGGACTTCATCTAAAAGAAAGAAGAGAAATTCACGAGGTCCATAGACCGGACCATGTTGTACCCTTCTCAGTAAGAGACGAACTCTCGTTATTGGTAATCCTTGTAGCGAGAAAAGGTCTAAATAGGATTATGTACAAATGTTTTTTTTTTAAGATCGTGCATAAACAAATATTTATCTATTATTTAATAAGACAATAATTTATCATCTCTTACAATTGTTGAGCAATGATCTCCAAAAGAGATGTGTCCACGCTCAAAGGATTATGTGATCCTTTGTCCTGATGGTTTATGATCACCAATGTTGTCATCATAATTGTCTTACAGCACCTATCTTACGC
>JAJJMA010133565.1:0-12812 GCA_023529015.1 Papaver nudicaule
AATGGTTTTTAGCAGTTTCTCAGAGATCTTTATCATTAACGCAACCTTCATTTTGCTTTGTCGACCTCAGATGTGAGAGTTCTGGGAAACTATACATTCATGTCTCTCCTTCTCCACATGTGTTGGTACTGCTACAGTGAATCCTCACAAAACAAAGATAATGGTAGTAACTAGTATGTAAGATAAACCAAGACAAACTAATGAACATCAAACATAGACTGATGTATTGAGGCTTCCTCACCAACAGAAGTTGGGGATGAAAATATGTTTCTCATCATGTTTGCCGAATCGATCTCCTCCATTTCGGCAAACTTCATAAGCAGTATATTTCATCTCCAAACTCAATGATGGTGAGTTGTTCCTAATACTCCAAAGCATGTATCACATACTATTATAATGACATTATATGATATGTAAACAAACCTTTGGACGAAAAAAGGTGTCCTGCAGCAGCCCCTTGCTCAAAGAATCCTCCTCGCAAGACAAAGATAATGTAGCAAGTAAAAATCAAGCAAGATTAACTGATGATAACAACATATCTAGTGCGAAGGGATCGAGGCTTCTCACCAACAGAAATTGGAGACAGAATATATTGCACGTGAGGTTTGCTGCATCTATCTCCTACATTTACAGCAAACTTCACTTGCAATTCATCTTGTCTCCAAACAGTCAATGGTGGTGAGTTGTTCCTATTATTCCAAACACTACGCCAAATCGCCCCTTGTGCAACGGATATAACCGTTGCACAGATTTTGTGCCACGCTTATTTCCGTTTCAAAAGTGGCGTTGCACATGTGCGCAACGGATTGTGCAACGGATATATCCGTTGCACAATTAATTTGTGCCACGGATATATCCGTTGCACAAATTGTTTTCATCCGTTGCACAGAGCTAATTTGTGCCACGGTTATTTTATTTTGAGCAACGAATATATCCGTTGCAAATTTTTTAATAGGAATTAAAAAAAAAATTATTACCAAAAAATCAGGAAATATTTCTATTATTAAAATTCTTATATTACAAAATCTGCACCCTTGCATTCAATCCAACTGATCTTTTCAACAATCATTACATACAAAATGAAAGACTTGACAATATATGCTAGTGAACTACACAATGAAAGCTTGCAATTGTATTATACAGACAATATCCTAAGTACTCAAATCATATGAGTAGTAGTTTTTGCTCAGAAAAGTACCATCCTTTGTAAAGAAATATCAGAAGGTTGCCGAAGGAGGCATCTCTATAAAATCCTTCTAAATGGCGCACCATCCCCCACGTTCGATGCGCCAATGACCTCTGTGAAGATAAATCAGTTTTTACTTTCTAAATTTCTCAACATTGGTTTATACATGAGCAAGAACGAAAAGGAGGCATTACCTGCTCAGTGTCGCCCCACCTACGAAAGGCAGAGAATGACTGCAAGCGTGCCCAAAAATACTGTCCACCTATAGTAGCAAGACAGTACCATATCTTCTGAGACATAGTGAGTCCAGGTCCTTCAAGCCCCGTTCTTACTAAATAGATAACAGACAAACATAACAATGAACGACACATTTCATAATATTCCAAATTGACATAATTTCATAACAAAAAAATATTCAGCAAGTAAGCAGCAATCCTCACCTTCTTTTCCTATCATGGAGGTGGCACTTTCATCTCTATACCGTAAATTCATTAAAGCATCTCTAGAAAAGCATCAAGCTCGGAAAACAAACAACCTAGGCTGGTAAATACATAAACTGTTGGTAGCTCCACCCACTTTCCTGTTCGATTTACTTATACCAAAAGAAAGAGCCTTTATAACCATACCTGAGGGAATCACTTGGGTTAAAGCCTAGCTTATTGGAATGCTGTGAACCCCTGGTTTTTTCTTCAGAAATTTGCTGACGATAGAGAGCACAAATAGCCTTCATACAGATAGCCTTCATACAAATAATAATGTATCAGAATCACACATTTGGTAAAGCTACTGACCATCTAAACAAAGAACCTGCATAACATTTGGAACAACGATCATATGCATTTGTAAAAGAAGCTAGTCTCTGTTATGGGTAGACATGGACTGTTCTCTTTGAAACCATCGCTAAGGGAGTCGCAAATCAAAACAAATCCTTATGCACCGCGTTTCAGCTCAAGGGACTTATAACCACATGTAAAGAATAGAATATATCTGAATTGAATTTGCTAGGATCCGAAACATGGAACAGTTAACAACTCATAATCCGAATTCTGAAGAACACAAAGCAATCAAATATCAAAAATTTAGCTAAAAAAGATAAGGAAACATATACTTAGTAAACCTGGACTAATACTTCGAGTTTAATGTTATAGTTAAGCTAGCCAAATATAAGAGTGGAGGAAGAAAAGTAGCATGCAGTACACTACATCTAGTAGTTGTCGCTACTGATTTTCCCTGCAAAACAAAACTAATAGGTTAAATATAAGGTATAGTATTTGAAGACGATTAGTAGGTAAAATACAGAATAAAGAAAAAAGAAAGCAAAACTTAAGGTTGATAAACATTAATAGATTATCATTGTTCAACAGTAGCCTAAATGAAGTGTTGGCTATGAATCACTATGGCACTGGGCAAAGTTGACTTCTATCCTACTCATTGTACTATGTACCTTCATGTTTGACAGGGGAATGAAGGAAATCAAAGATGACCAACACAATAATTACTCAAGGATATGGTTTGCATAAAATAGCTACACTAACAATAGCGTATCCGATGATGTACCTGTATCAAACTTTTTGCTGTCGATGTCAACGCCAATTATACGTGAAGCACCAGCTGCTTTTGCACCCTCTGCAACCTATTTAGTAATAAGCAAGAAAGTAAATAAACATTAGTGAGCATTCCCCATACTTTATCGTAGTAAACCAGAACATAACCCAACTTGCTAAACCACTAAATCCACGGCATAACTTACGGCTCTACTGACAGAAATCAGTAGCAAGCTTCAAAACCATGGCAACTAGCTAGCATGACTGCACCACAACTCTGCCCTTGTATTAGCTTCAGGTCCTCATACAAACCAGCAGCAGCACAACTCTTCCTCTCTGCGTCTTTACATCTTGAACTTGAACCCCCAATCTTCAGAAATTCAACCAACTGAGCTCAGAAAACCCCCTTGAGTTGGGCCATTCAATCTTTCTTTCCACTTCACCATTCCTTCACAGAAACAAGCACAGCGCACTCCTTCCCTGACTGCATAAAATTGACCCAAAACAACCCACCAGATGGTTTTTGTATCTCTACATAACTCCCAGTCTTCTGATCCCACATAACTCTTGCATCTCTGCAACCACCTAAAAGTAATTGGGAATCTTTGTATCTCTACACCAAACTACATTAGAACACCAAAAAGAGATGCAGGACAAAGGGAAAAAGGACTCACGAACAACTAGACCATACTTTTATACACCTAAACACACACAACCCCAACAACAAATGTTATAGAATATAACGGAGATCAAAACCTCAAAACACACAAAAAATTCCTGCACTCATGAAAACCAACATCATTTTCTAAAGTAATAAACAAGTATAGAAGGTAACATACATAACATTAGCGACTTCATAGAGGCGAATTGATTCATCGTAACTAGATGTCACCAGACAATTTGATCCTTTATGAAAATCCATTAAACTAATTCTGCCATTCTGAGACCAACAGAAAACCCTAATTCCAAAACCTAAAATTAAAATCAAACAAAACCTAAAATCAAAATCAAACAATACCAATATCAAAATTAAACAAAACCCACAACTATAATACTAAATCAAACGAAAACCCTAATTAAGGAAATCTTAACAAAAAGGCGAGAAATCAAAAATTGGAAGTAGGGTTTTGTTTCTATACCTCGGCAGCGAGATACTCAAGAACAACAACGAGATACTCAAGAACAGCAGAACCAAGACGTTGAGCATATCGACCTTTCTTCAAGAACTCGTAATTATAAAAATCAGGAACCCTAATCTAGAAAACCCTAATTATCAGAAACCAGAATCGAGAGAAGAATGGAATCAAATGGGAGATTGATTTTCTTCTGCTGTTGCGGGGAAATGATTGAAGAATGATTGAAGATTGATTTAATCTCTGTTTTCAGAGAAGGAGAAGAAGAAGAATGAATGAAAGAAAACCCGCAGAGAAGAAGGGAAGCGTAAAATGAAAAGAAAAAAAAGAAAAATAGATTAAATGGAAAAAACAAATTTTATAGACGTTTATACCCTCGCTCAAATAACTAAACCCCCCGCGTTTGTCCCTGTTTTATTATTTCTTTTGTTTACACTTACATGTGCAACGGATATACCATTTTTTGCAACGGATTTTGTTGTGCAACGGCTATATCCGTTGCACATGAAAAAATGGAAGTGTTGCACATGGCAGGATCTGGCGTGGTGAAAGCATGTAGCACATATATTATAAAGACTTCATATGATATGTAGACAAACCTTAAGTTGAAAAGGGTGTCATGCAGCAGCCCCGTGCTCAAAGAAGCCTCCTCACAAGACATAGACAATGTAGTAAGTAAAATATCCTTGAATTGTTAGGGCATTGTCCGGTCAAACCCACTAGCGTTGGTATGTCAAGCTAGTTGTCAGTTTTAGGTGTCAAAATTCAATTCTTGATTTAGCCTACTAGAGTTTAGATTTCGGAAATGGGATATAGACAGAGTAGTAGAGACCTTGAAGACGAAGACTGTGAAGACAAAGAAGACATCAATTATTCTTCATCGACAAAAGGTTAGTAGGAGTTATGACTTTATGGATATTCTTCTATTTCTACTTTCTCTATTCTTTCGAAATATAGTCGACTACTTTAGTAGTAATGTAGCGATTGAGATCGTGTTCTTGTGTAACATGGCTTTATGTCATGACCAGTGTTTGATCCCACGAATACTGTGAATCAAGAACATATGAGATAGATTCGACGCCATATGACCATTTCAATAGTTTGCTTGCAAACTGTTATGTTGGATATGGATGAATCTAAGGAGTACTCTTGAGCAAAGAGTCCATGGATCATAGCTGAGGACATTCTCATGTCTAAGTTCTGGCTCAGCCCAGTTCTTCCAGCGGATTCAGTATTTGACCTAAATTTGACTTGGACGGTACCCGAACCGGTTTCGCGTACCTGGACCAGAAATCTCCTGTGTCGCATTAGTACACGTACCAGTACGTGAACCTGACGCAGAGAAGTTTCTGGAAAGTCAAATTGCGTGAATATCTTTTAGAATTTCACTCTGAGTCAAATTCCAACTCCTTTATCTCTTAGATGGACTTGTGTGAAACATAAATACCTTTTGTGTTCCATCTAACGATCCTCAATGAGTCAATAAGATAAGATTATCTCTGGTCTGTTGGATTCCTATCTTGAAGTGTTTTAGAGCCAACAAAACACTTGGCAGATAAATCTAAAAAGGAATTTCAATTGAGATTAATCTGTATTACTTGGTTGGCAAGTTTAGGGTTTCCTTAACTTGTGGGACAAGTAATTGATTGCTTAATTCCAAAGCAACCTATCTTATTGAGTGCTATAAATAGAGGTGTCTACGGACAAATACCGCAAGCATCAAGCACACGTGAAGGTCCTCAGGGAAGTAGCGTAAACTCTTTTCACTTCGGTGAAAGCTTGTTGTGGTATAGTCATCCTCTATAGGTTGCAGCTCCTCTGGGAACTCCCTACGACTATAAAAGACTTCCTTTGAGAGTTGGGAAGCACAGGTAGATTGATCCCTCAGCGGTTGATCAGAATCACCTGTAACCTCAGTAACTTATCTTAGTTCTTGTCTATTCTAAAGTCCGTCTCTTCTGCTATACGGCTATTCAAGAACTAGTTAAGTTACGTAAAGGTTTGAAAGGTAGCAACGCATGGCTGCACTCGGTGTTGTAAGACCTAGTTGGCTCCAGTTATACAAGTTCCTTAAGTGGTTCTTCATCTATAACTGAGGTAGATACAGATTGGGCGTTGCAAGGTGCATGTCAGCCCTGATTTGTTAAGTAGATTTCCGTATGACCTGGATTTGACAATCCGAAGGAAGTCATCTTATTTATGGTAAACTGATAGAGGACAGTTACACCATAAGTCAACAGTTTTGGATTAAAACCCAGTATTGCTGACAAAAGCCTTTGGCATCGGTCAAAGCAACTCCTAGGCCTGTAAAGGACGTCAGCTAGGGGAATCAAGTGCGTGACGATCTGTGGGGGATCCAGAGACGTAAGGAAGGCGACAGTAGCCAATTCGCTTGGAGGGCTTGAGTTGGTCTCTGCTACATCCCAGACCGAAGTCTTATAGTAGGCTAGAGTTTGTAGTCAGTTTGTACTGGGCGGTGTTCAAAACTGGACGAGGTCCCGAGGTTTTTCTGCAAGGCAGTTTCCTCGTTAAAAAACGTTTGGTGTCTTGTGTGCTTTTCCCTTTCCGCATTATAACTCTGATTTATAATTAAAGCACCAAGTAGTACGTTATTACCTAACTGTTGAGATTACTCCAGTTAGAGGTTTGGATATTGATTTTTGAGATCGTCCAAACTCTTTACCATAAGACTCACGAGCCAAAATGAAAAGTTGGTAGTATTTCGGTACCCCTTCTTTTTCATGAATGACACCGACAGGTCCTCTTTCATAGTAGCATATTAATCCAGCTAGACCCTTGTGGAGCTGGAGTAAACTCTTTAAAGAAAATTTTATGATTTTACTCCAATCTTAAAAGAGTCTTGCTAGACCAATACAGTCATATCTTTCCCTTTCTGCACTTGTGTTGTTACTGCCATAGTGGATCCTTGCAAAACGAGAAATCTGAGTACCTTCGGTTGCACCTCAGCTGCCTACGTATCCTTTACAAGGAATCAAACCAAACGTAGTTCATTCTAATTGCTCCATAGAACCCCCATAAAAGAGATACCTTGAACCAACTCACTACCACCCAAATAGGTGAGATGAAACCTTACACCTCTGCTAGGATGTCTTCCAGGATTTCATGCCTCTATTGAATTCCTTGTCTAGCTATTTATAGTGGTTTGGTTTCCCAAACCTCTAAGGAATATATTTCCTTATCTACGAATATTTCCTTGTCTAGGAGTATTTCCTTATTTAGGAATACTACCTTGTCTAGGATTCCTTCCTTAAAAGAATCCTTCTCTATTTGGAATTCCTTTCCTAAATAGAGTTCTTCTGATAAGAAACGGTTAGTTTCTTAAACAACGGCCAGCAGAAGCGAATTCAAAAGCTTATGATTCGAAGAACCAATAAACCTAACGAGAACAATTTACTTAATAATTATCTAATTTATATCAACGAACTAATAAGGCCTTATATATAGGCTACAAGACTTGTAAAATAATGGGATTAATGCTGTCGCGGAAGATGGGATAGAGCGAACCGCTCTGATACCAATTGATAAGAAACGGTTAGTTTCTCATTCAACGGCCAGCAAAAGCGAATTCAAAAGGCTACGATTTGAAGAATCAATAAACCAAACTGTAACAATTTTCTTATATTTCTCTAATTTAATTATAATGAACTAATAAGGCCTTTATATATAAGCCCCGTTTGGGATTGATTTTTTTCCACCAAAAGCACTTTGCAACAAACTTGTAACCAATTTTTGGTAAAAATTGTGTTTGGTAAAAAAAAAATCAAAGTGCTTTTGGAGAAAAGCACTTTCATTTTAGCCTGCTTTTAAAAGCTACTCAGGAATAGCTTTTAAAAGCAGTAAAAGCAGAAGTTGTGGACCCACCTAATTTTAATTAGTTAATTATCCATTTTAGCCTTGTTATTTTACTAAAATGACAAATTTACCCTTGAATATTGTGCACATATTACTATATTCCCTATTTCAATTTTTTCACTCTTTTTTCTTTAAAAATAAGATAATCACCATTTATATTTATTTAAATATTTTGGAATTAAAAATACAATTTATTATAATTATATTGTATCTTTCTAAAAAAAATAAAGCATGTCTATTTTCGTCATTAGCTACATCATCAGCACTTTTGCATTACAATTTACCAAACAGAATTTACAGTTTGTTAGTCAGGCAGCACTTTCTACATTATAATTTACCAAACGTCCAACTGCTTTATTTTCACTGCACAGCACAGCAACGCACAACACAGCACAACAGAAAATCACTTTTGTAAAACTCACCGCAATCCCAAACTCGCCTATAGGCTACAAGACTTGCAAAATAAGAAAACAATACTCTTCCTAAAATAGAAACAAATATAAATTCTTAATAAATAATTATTAAAATAAATAAAATACTTAATAATAGTTATTATTATTGTTTAAAATACTTAAACAATTTTCTTAATTATTATTATCTCTAATAATAGTTATCCTATGACTTGGGCCTCCATTGGGCTTATATCATAGCTCTCAGCCCTCTTTAGCCAAGGTGGCTTCCATAATAGTCTAGAAACGGCCTATCGGGTCAATCATGTTGACACGGTCCATAAAATGTGATCTTATCATCTTCCCTCAATTAACTTGAGATTAACTAAGTTCCTAAACCAAAAAGAATACACATGTATCAAACATAAGACACACATGACTCATCATCTGAATCTTGTCTCTGTAGTAGGAACTTACAAGGATTATCTTAAATCAGGATTACAACATGCAGGTTTTCTGTGGATGGATAAGGACTCTTTCGAAAGCCAAAATGGAAAACTTGTCCATTGTTAAGATCCTCGGCTAACTCTCGAACCGTATTCACATACACTGGAACACAGGAATCTCACCCCAAAGTAATTTGTCATTAGAAAAACATAAAGCAGAATTCCTAAAGTACAAAAATTAAAAATTAACATTTACGCTTGCAAATAAAAGTAACTAAATAAGCAGTAGAGATCCATTATACGCAATGGTCCAGTAGATGGATCAGAGTGCCGTTTGTATGGTCTCAAACTTGAAGTTGTAACAATTAGTGCCGGTGTAAAGGCCACCCTCCATTTCCGTGGTCTCCAAAACCCCGTTTGTTAAAGTATCATGTTGAACATACGAGTAGGGAACTTCGCAAGTGCCCTTTGTGTATGTCAGATTCACCGTCAACTTACTCTTCGGAGGAACTTTAGCAGTCAACTTCCCTCCAACTTCGGTTTCCTCCTTGTCGACGCCTCCCCATTTGTATGATTTGCCAATCTCAACCGAAATTTCAATCTCTCCGTCCACAATCAACGGAACCCCAGTCTGTAATGTCGTACTGACGTCAAGTTTGACACCAGACGTGTTATCCCAAGTGCTACTATTACTGTCGAGTAGCGTGATCACCTTGGTGAACTTGGTCTTTGGATCATTTGTGTAGTTTTGGATATGATCAGAATCTGCAAACACAGATACTTTATCGTCAGACTTACGAGCATCCAACAAGCGGTATCTGACATTGTCAATGACCCTGGATACAACAGGTTCTTCTATCGTCATGTGTGAATTCTTGTCGATTAGACGGCTGCTGTCTCTCAAGCACCAAGTTTTGTCGTTATATGTACAGAATCTTTTGTTTTGCAATGATAGAAGTGCTATTTGGCTGTTGGTCTGGAGTGCAACAGGTTTAAAAAGAAAAGGAAGACCGTCATCTGAGATTCCGTCGACATAGATCCAGCCCCCAGAATTGTCGTTGCTCCTCCAGAATTTGTTGAAGTACTCGTTCCGTATGCTGACGGTGCCATCAGGTCCTTGGGTGATCTCGTTGGCCACATATTCTTCATTAATGTTTTCGGATAGGAAAGCCATGTAATCGGAACCACTGCTAGAATAGGCCTTGAGGTACATCCCATTTTGGCCTTTGAACACAAGACGCTTCGGAAGTATCACAATTGAATTCCAGTCGACGAAGGTGAACTGATCGTTGAGTTCATCAGTATATTCGCTGCCCAAACATAAGAGATGTGGATGTTTATAGTAACTTCCTGAGACCACATAGTGTCGCCTATGGACATGGAGCAGGCGGAAACTTATATTCCCAGCACCATCATCCTCCACATAAATAGGCAGAAACCGCGTGCAAGTTACGAGGCTCTCGTCTTCCTGTGGTACACTCGCTGATGCAGTGATTTTATGACTTGCCTCAGTTCCCTCTGAATCTGTAAGGCATTGCCAGTACATGTTATTGTAGCAGGATTTTATGTGGACATAGTCACCGGAATTTGCTGATTCAACCTCAAACTTGCCCTTTCGGCTGGTGTTGAAATTTTTTTTATCGAGGGGATTGCCACCAGAGAATTCGTGCTGCCGATAACAGTCGGAACTTTTATTATCTATGTGGCGCAGGTAGAGATCGTTGGCCCTTGATTTCAGAATGATGTGTTTAGGGAGCTTTAATTTTCTAGGAGCAGCAGCGGATGATGAAAGCGGGGGAATTTCGGTGACCAGGTGTTGTTGATGATCATTGCCAAGGGCAGATTGGAGAGGACTAGGAGAAGGATCAGGAGTTGGAAAAGCAGAAGATTCCATTGAAGTTTAGTTTTAATCCTGTGCTGTCTGCTATATATCAACGATAACCTTATACAAATTAAGAAAGAGAAAGGCATGCATACACATAGAATCCAATCCATCCATCATGCAGAGACGTGGGGGCTTGTGCCACGAACACCATCATCGACATAAAGAATCTAGGCAGATCCAGATCTTGACTATCGACGATCTTAATTAATGAGGTGGTGCCGCACTTGCCGCTAATATATGAGCGTCTGGCATACATACGTCTGGTCTGGAACCCATTGTATCGAACAACAGCAGGACAAAGTTCAGCTAGGTAATAATTAATCAGTCCAAGCCCCAATAGGGTTTAAAAATAGTTTACAATCTACACCAGCTCTAGCATCTCCAAGATTACCAATGGCAGCTCCATCACAGCAACATCATCAGGTGCAGAGACGCGGGCCAGTGCCACACACACCATCGACCTGGCAGATCTAGATCCAGACATATCGAATCCTACGTACAGATCTGTATTAAACTGTCTAGTACAGGATCACTTTAACTGGGACTGTCCTTCCCCGGTAGTAATTACTGTCACATGTCCTCCTTAATGAGGTGACAGTCCACTTGCCGGTATAGTTGAAAAATACTAGTATTAACTAGGTCTTAAAAGTAGCAGCATTGGAGAAAGACGGAGTAGAAAGAAATGTCAGCTCCTCTTCTTATTCCTCCTCCTGCTCCTCCTCCTCCTCCTCATCCACAGCACAGAAAATCCGATTATGATGATGCTGAAACTGAAGCTCAACGGCTCCCAAGGTACATTATTCTGAAATCAAAGTACAATGATAATTACTTGCGCCAGGTGGATGAAACTCAGAAGCCTCATTACCGTCATCCAAGTCTCCAGTACACCGGACCAAATAGTGAGAAGAACATCGACGTTCAGTTTGAGATTGAGGTTGCTGAGAGTGATAAAACCTATGTACACATAAGGAGTCTCCGCAACAACAGATACTGGGAGTTTAACCTGTCCACCAAGTTTGTAACTGCAACTGCAGAGAAAAAAGAGGAAAATCATAACAGCTCGGTCTGTACGCTCTTCTTGCCTATGCTTGTGAGCCGTGCCGAGAACTCCTACCGCTTGCGACACTCCTTGGAAAACTATTTGTCCATGCGGAGTGACAACTTAGAAGATGGCTTAGACGGTAGGAATACAACAGAAGATGTAACAGGTACAGGGGTTGACGTGCACATCATCGTCGACTCAGATTCAATATTAGTACTTCCCAGGTACATCACGTTCAAGGGCGAGAACAACAGGTACCTAAAGCCCCATGCTGTTGATAGACCCAACTATACATACATGGTTTTCACCGGTAACAATGTTACGGACGAAACTGTGGCTAACGAGATCTTCCCTGGACCGAATGGCAAGTTCCAGATAAAGAACATCGACACCGGAAAATACTGGATAAAAACGACATCATCTGAAGGCGCGTTCGAACTCTCGGATGACTCCGACACTTGGTTTACAGCTGAGAAGATCGGAAACAAGATAATTGCACTTCTTTTCTCTGGTGAGTACTGTAGATGTACCCGCATGCCAGATTACCTGGATGACGGCGATCCCTGGCTTTGTGTATGGAATGGTGGCAGCAACAAAGACAAAACTGTACGATTGGAAGTCGAAGAACCCGTGGTTAGGAGGGTAGTTTCAGAAATAAGCTACAACGATTTCAGGAATCACAGGATCTACAACGAAAAACGCCTTTTCATTGCAAATGGAGAGGCAGTTAATCGATCCACAGTGGAAAACGAATTCGAAATGAACATCAAGTACATTGACAGCAACATCAGGACTTACAATCATAATCTTTCACTCAAGTTGGGCACGAAAACCACCGTGAAGGCCTCGTTTATTCCATGTATCGTTGACGGGGAGATTGGGTTTTCTACTGAGGTCTGTGGTGAAAAGGAATGGGGGAATCTCACGGGATTTACAAAGACGGTTAGCAAGGCCTTGGAGGTTTCTGTGCCCAAGGAAAGCAAAAGGAAACTGTCTGTTATAGCTACGCAGGGTTGGTGCGACATTCCTTACACCTACACGCAAACAGACACACTTACCGACGGTAGTATAAAAACGTTCGAGAACCTGCCAGGTGTTTATAAGGGAGCCAATGTGTACAAGATGGAATGGGAAATAGGGGAAAGCCTGCAACTACCCCCAACCTAGAGGACGTACTCAGCAAGGCGGACCAATAATATGCCCTTTCCTTTTTTTTTTTTTGTCCGTTTTCTTTTTCCATAATTAATAAATTGTCCTTCTTGGGTTAGCTTGAGATAAAAAGAAGCAACCAAACTGGAAATGAGGTAAATTGAT